>JAJJMA010010928.1:0-11234 GCA_023529015.1 Papaver nudicaule | reverse complement strand
AATCAGTAAACCCCTTATCCAGATTTGATGTTCTCTTGAAATCAATCGAACCATCATTACATTCCGATCAAAAATAATCAAACCACCATTACAACTCAGTCTATAAGTCGGTATCTTTTTATCAAATTTGTTGATATGACTTCTGGTGAGAATCAGCTAAATGAAATAGAAATCCGTAACTTCCTTGACAGAGAGTTTAGACCGATTGGGGAGGAAGAAGATTACGGTGACAAAAAATTTCCCCTGCTGGTCTTATATAAAGATCTTAAAGGAGCCCAGAAACTTTAGTTAAGGTGCCGCCGTTAATGGCAGTAACCCAATCCTCTGTTTTTGTGTGAGGTTATAAAATCATCCAAACAAAATCACAAAAAAACACCCAATTTGTAAATAAGCACATCACTTAGAGCAATTGATCTCTTTCTTTTGTGGGGAATAATGTAGATCTGTGAAATATGACCACCACAGCGAACCTAATTCTCACATCCACACCTGCAACGAAGCATTTCTGGTTCAACACGTTCAATTGGACATCCATTGATCTTGATTATTCCTCTTTCGCAACGAGTAACAACTACTGACGCTTTCTTATGCCCGAAACATTGAATTGATTCAATCGCTGCCGTCGTTGCAGCTATAAGATTAATTCCCTTCACCTTCTTTCTTAGGGTTATGGTAATCGATTCAAAATTAGCTTGGTTTTGACTTAGCTGGAAAACAAGAACCTAAGGAAAGAGTATTGCCACTGGTAAAAGAGAAAAAATTTGAAGGATTTGTCACTTGTAAAAGAGTATTTCAAATAATGGAGATCTAACTGAAGTATTGAGGACGGTCGGTCTTTTTGGTGAGGAATAAGAAGATGGTTTTTATCAGGGGTAAACTCGTGAAATCAGTTTTTCTTTTAATGAAAAATTAGAAAACAGAAAAATAATTTGGTCAAACGGAGTAGATAACGGTCTCAGTCGGGTCTGGGTACCAAATCTTAATATTTGAAATGTTGGGTACCAACTCTATGTGTTGGTCATTTGTTAGGTACCAAAGATTAAATAGCCCTTTAAATTATTGTTGGATGAGGTTGCAATCATCTGAATTTTGAATTTTGAGCTTAATTGGTTTGAAGCTCCAGGAACAGACAATACTTGGGATAGGTTACATGCGTATAGTACCTCTTTGGCCTCTTCTGATAACTAATTAGTTGGTAAGAGTTCAAACTTTCTGAAGAACTTACACTTTCTGAAAAAGAAACTCATTGGTTAGCAGCAATACATACAGAACGTTTTGGTTCACCTACTGCAATTGCAATTTAGGCTGCGCATTGCAGCTTTCAGCTAGTAATATCCAAGATTCGTATCAAAAGAAAGAAAAAAAGCGTAATATCCAAGATAATGAAAATGCAAAGTCAGATTGTCACGATACGCAACAAGGAATTAACCTAGCAACGCGAAGTTATAAACCTGAAAAAATATTGTAATTTTCAAAACATTGTTCTTCAATTCTTCATAAATGTCAAATTCCTACGGCGAAGGATAGCCAAAACAAGAAAAACTGAATCCAGCGGAAAATCATACCAAAACTATTAAACTAATTGCTTAAGCTTGAAAAAACAATATTGACCTTTACATGTAGAAACTAAGAGGTTAATAATATATCCCGCGAACGGTAAAAACCCCTTGTTAATGATCAAGAGCTTAGCAAGGGATTAAGAACGTATCCAGTGAACAGTAATACCCCGGTAATGTCGTCTTTGACGACAAACATAAAAGGATGATCTGCAACAAAATCCTCGATTGGTCGTGGTGGAGGAGGACCGGAACAGTCTTCTTCATCAAACTCTATTTCAGTGGCAGCAGCACCTTCAGTTCCTTCTTCGTCAACTTCAACAAAACACTTGTGAATAACTTTACTAATGGAACCATTAATATCCACCATCTCATTCAATTCAGCTTCGGGACTGAGAGGCAACACTAAGCCTAGTTCCTCGAGAACTTTTTTAGCGTCAAAATCAAATGTTATCTTAAACTTTGGAACCCTGAATTCTCCTTTTCGTTTCAAGGATACATATTTCGGAACATATTGATCCAAGAAACTAGCTGAATCAGTATTTGCCTTGTCTATCAACTCTCCAAGTCCATCCCGTCTATCAGGTAAAATTATATACATAGAAAAACGTCGAGCACTCTCATCAAAATCATCATCAGAATCATAATAAAAACATTCATCATCACTCTCACTCCCTTCTGTTGTTTGTGTTTGTGTTTGTGTTTGTAACTTGTATGGGAGTTTGAGTACTTTGCAGCCGTTTCTACACGATATATATTGGAGTTCCTCTGTACTAGTCATAAACGGGACCTCAACAGAGGAATACCCATCAAGTAAGTAGAATTCAGAGTTCTTTGTTAATGATTTATCAAACTGACCTTGATGCCATAATCCTTTGAAATAGAGTGCATTCACCAACACAACGCTCGTCTTGCTGCTCAATGACCCATCCGATAGTAAATTATTGAATAATCCATTAGTTTTCGTCTCGACCCATTGGTTAATCATTGGTATCACTTCACCGGCCTTGAAGATAACAAATATACATATAAGCAGTAATTATAGTCAGTTGGCAGTTTAAACCGGTGAAAATCTGTACTTAAATAAAAAATAAATATGCGTACCTTAGAGCGGAAATCCACATCTTCGACTTGTGCTTTAAACACTGAGCTTGCAACCTCTTGAAATTTGGGGATTAAACCACAAGACTGCTCGACCCAAACACTATTCACCAGAGACAATGGGGGTTGTCCTTGAGCACCAGTATACGTTTGGGTTTCATTCAATGAATTCATAAGCTGAGAACAAAACTCATTAAGAGAATCGAGATCTTGTGATTTCAAAAATCCTAACAGTTGATTTCGTGTTTCACTCTTTGATCCATTAGTTAGTAACCCTAGAGCAACATAGATGGACAATGGCGAATAAACTAAGTTCTTCCCATTAGCTTCTTCCAAGAACAGATTCTTCATAGTTTGCATCCATAATGGAGAACCCATCACGTTCTTTCCAGCCTTTCGGAAAGAATTATTATCCATGACTTATCTTACTTTCGTGATCAACTGATAGGGATTTAGCAGATGGAACTTCCCTCTGCTTGTAGGGTTTATAAAGATTTTGGAATTGAACTTTTTATAGAATTCGTCGCATAATAGGCAAGTTTATATGAGGCTTCAGACCCGATTCTCGGGTAAGTACACACAAGCTTTTTGGGTGTGCACTAGAAAATTGCACACCTTTCTAGAGCATCTCCAACGGAGATAAAGTGTGCTATTTATGTGGAAGGGTTTTAAGACATCCTTAGAGCATCTCCAACTGGGTGCTAAAAAACCTATGTGGAGGTCTTATTTAAACCTTCATTTATGAGGTTTTAATAGATAAGACTTTTGAACTAATAAATCATCTCCAATAGTATAAAGTTTTAACTTTGAAATTTGTTATCTGAATATAACTAATTAACAAAATAAATTGATTTTCTCGTTTCTTATTGGTTCATTTTATTCTCAAACAATAATTTAAATATAAAAATTAGTTAAATTGATAACATGGAGGTCTTACCGAAAGTCTAGATAAGACTTTTTCTAAGACCTTTTGTTTGTCCATGTCATCACCCTAATTTATATGACCCCACTACTGGAGATTGATTTTTGTTAAATGAAGGTCTTATATCCTATGTGTCACAAAATAATAAGACATCCACCCACTGTTGGAGATGCTCTTAACTAAAATCCCTTAAATTTAGGTAAAAATTAAAATCTCCAATGGGATATTTGCTTGACAACATAATTAGTCCACATGTAGAAATCTAACTGGACAAAGAATTCTTTGTCCAATAGCTTTTTTGTTTCAGATTTAAAAAGATCTTCACATCCTCAATCAGATCCTCTAAAACCTGAGGATCTTCCTGAGGATGTGAATGTAACCGCCTCATGACATTGACTCTTCACATTGCCATTGGAGAATAAAATTTGATGAAAATGTCTAAATCCTACTTTTCCTTTTAAATAGGAAATTATAATCTCCATTGGAGATGCTCTTAGGGTACTGAATCTGAACAACCTTGTAACCGTTTATTATTTGTCAAAATCGTTGGTTCAAGGCTGTAAACTCTGTTGGCTAGTTTTTAATTTAGTTGCTTTAAAAAAAAATATTGTCAAAATCTAAAACAAAACAAAGAAACAAGATATTATTTATTTTGCCAAAAACAATAAATCTTCATCAAGAAATGATGAGAAAATAGTTTACTTGGAACTTGAATCATCAACAAAAAGAGAGAAAACCGCGAGCCATGGATGTTAAAAGTTGAGCACAAAATCTGCAGAAACCTTATTTCTCACCAACACTTTTGAGAGCAAACAGCAA
This sequence comes from Papaver nudicaule, assembly GCA_023529015.1. Lineage (NCBI taxonomy): Eukaryota > Viridiplantae > Streptophyta > Magnoliopsida > Ranunculales > Papaveraceae > Papaver > Papaver nudicaule. The sequence goes on along the minus strand of JAJJMA010010928.1, from coordinate 6,836 downwards.
AGTATTTATATGATTGGTAAAGTATTGTAGTCTAATCGCACGACTATAAACAATCAAATCAAAAAAAAGCAGATATATTTAACAGTGAGTAAGAACTCTACTTTTTAATGTTCCCTCTTACACTTTTTACTGTTTCATACACTTTTGATTTTGCCATTACATAGAAAATAAACTGGTTATTTTTACCTTCCTAAATTTGGCCACATATAATACGACGAAATAGAATTAAATTAAAGTAAAATAAAAACCTTTTATAAAAAACGGATTGTTTTACCCTTTCTTTATTAGTGGTTAAGTAGTTGATTAGTTAGTTAATTCTATTTATAGTTAAGTTAGTTTAATTAAAATTATTAAGTTATATTTAGTAGAATATCATTTGAGTGAGTTTGGAGTTGTAGAAAAGAGGAAAAAATGGGAAAAGTTTGAAAAACTAGGGTTTTGTGATTTTAATAGAAAATGGTGAAAATGTATACCGATGATGAAGACTCTAGTAGTGATGAAGATATTGATGCATCTCAAACCACATTTCAAACAAAACAAGGTTTGTTTTTCAAAATCTAAAGCAAAACAAAGAAACAAAATATTATTTATTTTGCCAAAAACAATAAATCTTCATCAAGAAATGATGAGAAAATAGTTTACTTGAACTTGAATTATCGACGGAAAGAGAGAAAAAAGAGAGGAACAGACCCATGCCCGACTCTGAAGCCTGGCAACCTGGGATCCAGCCCAGGGTCACAAACTTTTCCAACCTAAATTTGTCTGTTGTGGGATCTAGCACAAGGTCGTGTAATTGGTCCACCTAAATGAGATGAGTTAACTTAAATTTAGTTTGCCGTGCTTATATATTATGTTTAGCCATTACAGTGAGTGATACTGATCATATAATAGTCTAGTGCCTCGCTAAAGGTGTTACTTTAGGTTGTGAAAGAATTTACGATCAATATACAGATTTTGGTTACATTAATTTTTAGGAATTCTTTTGAAGAATTTAAATATTAGTATTGGAAAAAATGACTTGATTTTGCGCATCTGCGCGGAGAAGATGAAAAAAATTACGTGACATCCAAAGGTATTCTTAATGTACTTCGCCGTTCGCCCAGGGTCATTTAATTGTCAGAGACGGCCCTGAACAGACCTCGAGCCATGGATGTTAAAAGTTGAGCACAAAATTTGTAGAAACCTTGTTTTTCACCAATATTTTTGAGAACAAACAGTAAAGTATTTATATGATTGGTAAAGTATTGTAGTCTAATCGCACGACTATAAACAATCAAATCCAAAAAAGTAGATAGATATAACAGTGAGTAAGAACTCTACTTTTTATTGTTCCCTATTACACTTTTTATTGTTTCATAAACTTTTGATTTTGCCATTACATAGAAAAATAAACAGGTTATTTTTACCTTCCTTAATTTTGCCCATTTTTTTTTTAATTTGGACCCATATAATAAGACGAAATAGAGTTAAATTGAAGGAAAATAAAAAATCCTTTATAAAAAACGAACTGTTTTACCCTTTCATATTTAGTGGTTAATTAGATGATTGGTTAGCTTAATTCTGTTTATAGTTAAGTTAGTTTGATTAAAATTAAGTTATACAATTAGTAGAAATTCATTTGAGTGTGTTTGGAGTCGTAGAGTAGGAGGACAAGGTGAGAAATTTTTGAAAAACTAGGGTTTTGTGATTTTAATAAAAAATGGTGAAAATGTATATTGATGATGAAGATTCTAGTATATTGATGAAGATATTGATGCATCTCAAACAACATTTCAAACAAAATAAGGTTTGTTTGTCAAAATCTAAAACAAAACAAAGAAACAAGATATTATTTATTTTGCCAAAAACAATAAATCTTCATCTAGAAATAATGAAAAAATAGTTTACTTGAACTTGAATCATCGACAAAAAGAGAGAAAAAGAGAGGAACAGACCTCGAGTCAAGGATGTTAAAAGTTGAGCACAAAATCTGTAGAAACCTTGTTTCTCACCAACACTTTTGAGAGCAAACAATACTGTAAAGTATTGTAGTCTAATCGCGCGGATATAAACAATCAAATTAAAAAAAGTAGATAGATATAACAGTGAGTAAGAACTCTACTTTTTACTGTTCCCTATTTCACTTTTTACTGTTTCATACACTTTTGATTTTGCCATATTACATAGAAAAATAAACATGTTATTTTTACCTTCCTAAATTTGGCCCCAATTTTTTATAATTTGAACCCATATAATATGACAAAATAGAGTTAAACTGAAGTAAAATAAAAAACCCTTTATAAAAAACGGATTGTTTTACCCTTTCTTCATTAGTGGTTAATTAGTTGATTAGTTAGTTAATTCTTTTTTATAGTTAAGTTAGTGTGATTAAAATTAAGTTATATAGTTAGTAGAAAATCATTTGAGTGTGTTTGGAGTTGTAAAGAAGGACGAAAAAGTGGATTTTTTTTGAAAAACTAGAGTTTTGTGATTTTAATAGAAAATGGTGAAAATGTATACCGATGATGAAGACCCTAGTAGTGATGAAGATATTGATGCATCATCAATATCAAGTTCGATCCTGCCGATATTGATTATGTGAGGGAGCAAGAAAACATTCCCAACCAAAACCTACGTGAGAAGCTCGAGCGGGAGCAAAATGATGATTATTGCTGTGAAATTCCTCAAAATAATGAGGTATAGGTGTTACGGAACTCGAATGTGTTTGTTAGCTCGAAATGCAGCGTGCAATCTTGTTTAAATGGAAAAAGATCAAAAAAATTCCACGGATTTTGCCTTGTAACCCAGAATCGGCGTATAATATACATGTTCGCCGATTATTCATCTATTGCGACAGTAAACAACAAGAAACGGCTTATGTTATACCATAGTATAAGACGATTAAGAATACTAGTGAAAACTTGAAAGTATAGATCCAGAATCGGCTTTTGTTGTTATATTCATCCATCGATTAAATCATTGATATCTTCTCCCAAAAATAAATTTTAATCACTGGTTGTTGGTAAACTCATAAGCCGATTTTATAGTAAAAATTAGACAGGAGTTCGACGTCAACTTTGTCAAACTTTAATAGGTTTTAATTCAGTTTAATATGAGCCGATTATTAAGTTATTCTTTTTTTAAGTGTTTTGGGGCGACTATAAAATCGGTCGTTATTTCATTTAGTAAGAACCGATTATTACAATCGGTTCAAACTATTGTATTTATGAGCCGATTTGATACCTTAATTTGTTCATGGATTTTGTATATTGTTGTAGCGATCGACGATCAACCCGAAGCCTTGTTTTGGATAGGGCCTGATACTTCTGCCCACTATCAAACTGACTTGGTATGCAACTTAATCTTGATTTTTCATCCCTAATTCAAGACAATTTGTATAGTATAGTGATCTTATTGGTTATTGGTTTTCTCCGTGAAGATATGGAACACTAGGGAGGAAGCAAGGGGTTGGTTCGTAAATAAAGGTATAGAGGTTAATCAAGGTCTAGTGTTTGGAAAACGTACATCTTTCACACGATTGGAAATTATTTGCGATCGAAATGGCTCCCTAACAAGTATTTGGAGCAAGTCTAAACCCTACGTCAAAATGAGTAAAAGGAAGAATTATAATTGTAAATCAAGGAAATGTTATTGCCCATTCAAGATCATAGTAGGTTTCAAGCGAACACGAGGGTATTATCTACGTAAAGTTGAGAATGGTCATCACAACCATGATACTCATATGTCTCTTACTAGACACTCTTTTGTTTGTAAGTTGAAACCACATGAAAAGGAAAAGGTAAATTCGATGATTACAAGCAAGCCAATTGATATCCTATGGGCGATAAAGGCGGATGATAAGAATAAATTTTTTATTTTGAGGCAAATCTACACTGAAAGAACCGCACAAAGGAAGGGGTCATGGGATGGTAGAGCGATTATGGAACAATGTCAATGGTTAGTCGAGGAACACAACAACACAATGATGAAGCAAGTCATTAATGACAAAGTGCAACGTATATATGGCGCATTCGGATATGATCAAATTGGCTTGATGCTTCTATCAGATTGTGTTCATGGACTGTACTTATAAAACAAATAAGTACAACATGCCATTGTTGAACATTACTTGCCACATATCGGATAAAAAAACTTTCACGATAGGTTGGGGTTTTATGCATAAGGAAAACGAAGTGAATTATGTATGGTTTTTACAAAATTTGAAGGATCTTTACGTATCCGGTCAAACTCCAAGGATTATAATCACGGATAAAGATAAATCACTAATGAATGTCGTAGAAGTTGTTTTCCCGGAAGCACAACATTTTCTTTGTACATGGCACAAACAATGCAATATATATTAGAAGTTGAGCGTCCTAGCAAACTAATGGAGGAAGAACGAGTTTAAGAGAAGAAGAAAGCCGATGTTGCATATATGCGAATGTGTTAGAGAATTGCTCGGTTGAACCCACTGATATTGCTATCTCAAGTCAGTTGTCAAGTTTATGAGGCAAAAACACAATCCTTGGTAAGTTTATTACTCTACAACCTCGGATTAGGATAGTTTTAGGTAATCGAGACGAAGACTGCTGAAGACGAAGACCAGAGCCTACTACTTGATAAATCATAACCTCTTTGCTAAAGGTTAGAAAGGTTTTTCCTTTCCGTATCGTATTTACCATTTCTATCATACCAATAGTCTATGATGTTTTTTATATGATCCGAAGGTATTCTATGATTCTTCGCCTTTGCATTTGTCACATCCTTGATATTATGTATAGGTAGAGTATGTTGAATTGTCTCTTGAAATGACCTCAACGGTGAATGCTTACATGAATGCGTACATGTGTTGTTTATGGCATTTCAGAGAACGAGCAAAGTCTGTATGAACGCGTACATACGAGTTCACAGATTCTCCTGAATTCTCCTGAACTCCATTTGACTGCTCTATGAATGCGTACATATAATCCATGAGAAAAATTCCAACTTTCATATCTTGAAGTTTTCGGTCTGGGCATGATTAATTCTCGGACTCGTCATTACTTGGCCCATGGAATTCAACTACTTAATCCAAGCGATGTTCAAACAAGTATTTTAGCCGGAAGTCGCAAGCGATGTTCAAACATGATTTGGACCAGAAGTCGCAAACCTTCAATCAAGGTTGGGTATTCTTTAACTACTGGTCTAGTCCAAAGTTGATAGAAGATTGAGAACGGGTATTCAAGCTATGAACCTTCTTAGTTCCGGAACTTGCTTGAGCCCTACTCAAGGTTGCTTAAACTTTAAGCAGAGCCTCCCTTAGTGATCACTATAAATGGATGACCTTCTGCAAGATACACATTTGTGTATCATTGCATAAAGGTTGGTCGTCATCTCGAAGTCCTTTTGGACTACGACTATTGAAAGACTTCACTTGAAGATCGTGAAGCACAGGTCGGAAGTTAAATTCCTGATCCTGTATCTTGGGTCGATTGAATATTTTTCAATCTTATCAAGACCAAGATTTGATAGAAGTTTCGTAAGGTAGATCTTGAATCGTAAAACCTAGAAGTTCCTTAACGTATATTCACGAACTAGGTTTAATATTAAGTTCGTCAAACGTTAAAAGGTAAAGTTTTTTAGGCTAGATCAATAAGCCTTATTCAACATATTACATTTCCATTAACCTTGACTTTAAGCCTAAAGAAAATCACAATCGTATTCTCGTTTAATTACTTGGATACTTTTAGGCGTCCTGTTAGAGGCAGGGTAGCGCTGGTCTTCACGAAGGGAAGTGGAGCAACTCCTAGGCCTGTAAAGGACGTCAGCTAGGGGAATCAAGTACGTAGGTTTCTGCGGGAGCCAAGAAACGTAGGAGCACATTGGTAGCTGAGTTGCTTGTAGGGCGAATTCAGTCTCGATACATTCTAGTCCGAAGTCTAAGAGTAGGCTACCGTCTGTATTTGGTTAATACTGAGGGTGTTCACATCTGAACGAGGTCCCGGGGGTTTTCTGCTAGGTTTGCAGTTTCCTCGTTAACGAAATTCAGGTGTCTTGCATTACTTTTCTCTTCCGCATTATATCATCTCTGATCTATATAATTAAAGTAATTGCAAGTTTGTTGATTCATAACCTTTGAGTGAATCCATCTCTATTGAGATCTACAAGAACCACGTTCTTGTTAGGGTTCGGTTCTCTGAACTATACTCAGGTTGTTGTTGGAATATTGATTTGTGAGATCGTTCAAACAATAGTAATCAACTAGGTTCACGAAAACTAAAAGTTGGTGGCTTTAGGGCTGCACAAGAAAACCGTTGAAAACCGATAACCGAACTGAACCGGCGAAAACCGAACCGATGGAACCGAACCGATGAAACCGAGGTTAAGGTATAGGTTCTGGTTCTAGAACCGATGGCCTATCGGTTTAAGGTTAAGGTTTATCCTGTCGGTTAACCGAAACCGACGATAAAAAACCGATTAATACCAACCGTAGGATCTAGCTACCATTAGTAATCCTAGTCGTCCAATTACCTGTATATATCGATTGTTAGAAAACCAACCTTATCTTTTCATCTCTCTTGTCTCTCTCCACAGAGAAAAACCAGAAGCGATAGAGAGAAAACACCACTTCCGATCCATCCCTTCACTTGAATCTGATTGAACACCACCATATCTGCATCTGATTGAACACAACCACCTCTGCGTCATCATCTAAGTTCAAATAAAATCCCTGTCAGTCTGTGACAAACCCTAACTTTTCCTTTGAATTTCTTTTTTTCTTTTCTCTCTTTTGATAGATAAGATTAAATCAGTTTGAGTTATGGGTTTGTGTTTTTTTTTCCGTTTACGTTCGTTTTGAATTTAATTTAGGGGTTTTT
>JAJJMA010010920.1:1244-12334 GCA_023529015.1 Papaver nudicaule | reverse complement strand
TTTTTTTTTTTTTTTTGAAGAGAAGGCCATATGTTGTATTATTAAGTGTCAGAGTTATTTGTTACAACACATTTGATAGGCCTTGCCATTCTGTCATCAAATAGAATTTCAGTCAGAAAAGAGGGGTTTACAAAGTCCCATACAAAGGTAGACATGAGAAGAGGATTTTGTTGATGACGTGCAATAGCTTCATTTGCAAGCGCATCTGCCGCTCTGTTAGCTTCCCTGTATGCACGAGAGATATGCAAATGTGGAATCTGTTGGAGAAGGTACATGGTTTCATGCAATAATCCCCAAAGGTACCAAGGAGCCGAGGATGGGCCTTTGTGTAATATCAACAGGAGTGCCAAGGAGTCCATCTAATCCAAATGTGTTGCCAATTGTGTCGTAATGCCATTCTAGCTGCAAGAAGGAGGCCCCAGGTTTCAACAACCAGAGAAGTCGTACATCCCAATGAAGAAGCCATTGCCTGAATTAAGGTACCACGAAAATCCCTTGCTATTATCCCCACTCCAGCATTACCCGGATTCCCTTTAGAAGCTTCATTTGTGTTCAGCTTGATACAAGGATGTGTAGAAGAAGTCTAGTGTACCCAAATGTCCTTAACCTTTTTAACATTGGTGGAGAAGCGAGGTTGCGGAGGAGTACCAGGCAAGTATGGTGCAACATGTGTAACAGCCCATTGAAATTCCTTCCACATAACTATAATCAGTTGGTATAGTTGTGAAGGCGTTGTAGATTGCTTGTTGTAGACTGATGCATTGGGAGAAAGCCATATATGCCAGGAAGTGTAGAGAAGCAGACTGAGAATGTGATCTGGTAGAAGCAGTCCCAAAATTGTTGCCGGCCTTGTGATGGGCAGGTGGTCTATAAATGGACAGGAGATGTATCCATATGAGCATCCAAACCTGAGAAACAAATTTAGTGGTTTCACGAAATACTCCACAGTGGTAACAGAGACCATTAGGAGTAATATTTCGTGAGTGAAGGAGATCAAAGGTTGGTAACCCCTCCTTCATGGCTTTCCAGAGGAAAAGCCTAATCTTTTGTGGGCATTGAAGTTTCCATATACGTCTGGCAGTCGATTGCAATTGAGATGTGGTAGAAACTCTCAACTGAATGAGTTTGTTGTAACCAATTCTGACCGAGTATTCACCAGAACCTGTGAGAGGCCAGATAACCCTGTCTGGTGTCGGTTGTTGAGGCAAATGAAGACCTAGGATCTGATATGCCTGATGCGGAGAAAACAGAAGATGAACCAAGTCGCAATCCCAAGTATGTGATTTAGGTAAAATCAAGGAAGCAACATTGTTTGGAGGTGAGGAAGAAATACAAAGTTGCTCCACCGCGGTTTGATGAGGAATCCAATTATCTACAATGCTTTTGTTTTGTCCATCACCAATAATAGAGAAAGCATGTTTATGCAAGAAAGGTGCTACCTTGGTTAATCCTTTCCAAAGAGGACTTACAGTAGACGACGGTTTTAGTAAGGATGGTAGCAGACAATGCTCTTGCAAATATTTACTGTGACAAAGTGAAACCCATGGAGAATCCGGCTGTTGATAAAGTTGCCATACTTTTTTCATTAACAACACCTGATTGTGCTCCTTACTCCTTCAGATTCCCAAGCCACCTTGGTTGCGAGGTAATGTAAGTGTATTTCCATCCAAGTGTATGCAGCTTCCGTCTATTCTGATCATGACCCCAGAAGAAGTTCCTGGAGATTTTATCAATGCGCTGATGGACCCTTTCAGGAAGTAATTGTGTCTTCATGACATGATTGGCAGTCGGGGTAAAAAAGGTGTTAATGAGAGTCAGTCTCCCTGCGGGATTCAGGCATTTTGACATCCAGCCTTTCGTTTTTCGTTCAAGTTTATTCAAGAGTTGGTTGTAAACCGAAGCTTTTTGCCTGCCAAAAATGGGCTGAACCCCTACGTAAAGAGGTGGCGTAGCTGACGTTGGACAGTGAAACCTTTGAGCAAGCTTATGAACCAAAGACTCTTGTAACTTGGGATGATGCACAAGCAAGGATTTCCTTGAATTGATCTGTTGGCCAGCTGAAGAAGAATAGTCATCAAGTAGCTTCAGCAACTTGACACAAGCGAGATCATCCGCCATTGTAGTAATGAGTAAATCATCTGCATACATTAAATGTAAAATTTGTGGTTCTCTTCTTAAAATTTTAATCCCCTGAACATCCCCAGCAGCTTAGAGTAGCCAGATTAGAAGATAACCCCTCTACACAATAATGTAAATATATGGCGACAAAGGACCACCCTGACACAATCCTCTATGCGGAGTAATACTACCCTGTGGAGCTTCATTAATCAACATAGAATATGAAACAGAAGAACCACAGGTGATAATGTAATCCACAAATTGAGGAGGAAATCCCATGGCCAATAACGTATGTTAAATAAAGTCCCAATTCAAGGAGTCATAAGCCTTTTGGATGTCTAGTTTAAGTGCAATCTTTGGAGTTGTGGAAGGGTTAGAAGTACGTATATTATGAAACAACTCAGTTGTGATTGCAATGTTTTCTTAAATTGATCTTTGAGGCTCAAAGGCTGACTGAAATGGACTTATCATAGACGGCAGTAAAGGTCTAATCCTTGAAACCAAGATCTTTGAGATGACTTTATAGATTACATTACATTGTCCTATTGGCCTAAAATGTTCTGCAAGGTTGGGTCTCAATTTTAGGAATGAGGACTATATTGGTTCTATTGATGGAAGCATGAAGTTCATTGTGTTCAAAGAAGTGTGCAACCAAATCAAATATGTGAGATCCAGTTATGTCCCAAAAAAACTTGTAAAACTTACTTGAAAATTCGTCAGGACCCGGAGCTCTGTCAGAACCAATAGAGAAAGTGGCTAGTTTAACCTCCTCAATCGACATTGTTGCTAAAAAAGACTGAGCACGAGTAGGGTGGAGTCTGCCACTAACAGGATCAAAGAGGCTATGTTTAATTGAAGACTGTGGTGCCGTATATTGAGACTGAAAATGGACAATTAGGGTCTTCTCAATTTCATCAGGTTCCACAATGTAGCCCCCTGTATCAGATTGCAGCAAGCGAATATAATTATGTTGCCTATGAATGGTGGCTTTTGTGTGGAAAAAAGTCGTTTAAGTCACCCTCTTGCAACCACTGAACTATTGAGCGAGATCTCCAATATGCCGCTAAACAGCTTGTGAGTAAGGCGTGAGAAATACGAAACATCTCCTCTTTTTGCAACCAAAATTGAAGGTCTTCCCCCATGGTTGTAATAGACTTAGCTTGAGCAAAAGCAATTTCCTTTTCAGCACCTTGAATGAGAAAAGGGATGTACCCAAAGGTTGTTTTATCCCAATTTTGTAGTGCAGTTGCCGGTGATTCTTATTTAAGTATAATATTGATTCCTGGATCAGGGTTCTGGTGTTGCTCCCAAACAGTGATGACAACCTGCTTCATATGTGGGTGGAGAAACCAGAGGTGTTCCGTTTAAAATATGCGCGTTCTCGGTTTAAGAATAACCTTCTCCTCCAGGAGTAGAGGAGCATGATCAGATGCAATGCGTGGTAAATGAATAACCAGAACATGCGGGTTTTGCTGAAGCCAAAGATGGTTACATAAACATCTATCCAACCTCTCCATAATAAGGTCCATACCTTCCTGGCGATTAGTCCAAGTAAATGGAAGACCTTTGAATCCCAAATCAATAAGGCCAAACTGATCAATGAAATCAAGAAAAGGACCAACATGAGCATTGACATAAGGCCGTCCTCCTGACTTTTCTTGTGGAGCCACAATTTCATTGAAATCCCCCCATTAATAACCAAGGCAGGTTTGGAGTCGTAACAAGAGTGTGAAATTGCCTCCAAAGATCCCACCTAGCTAGCTGCCTGATTTGGAAGTCCATAGATGCCAGTAAAGAACCACTGTGTTGAAGAGTTTGTTTGGCTAATTCTTGCATGTATTAGACTTTGATTTGAAGTCAAAACATCCACCTGCAAATGATTTTTCCAAAACAAACAAAGACCACACTACGTCCACGGCAAGGCACTAAGAAGTAATTGTCAAATTGGAGCCTATTCTTAAGGTAAACAATATGCGGTTCAGTGGCAATGGTTTCATCCAAAAACAACAGTTCAGGCTTTTGTCTACGAGTGAGTTGACTTAATTTGTGAACTGTTGATGGTGTGTGAGAGCCTTGGCAGTTCCATGCAATATAACTCATAATCAGACTAACAGACTACTAGAAGGAAGCATGAAGTCAGGTAGGTGAGCCTCAGACAATCAGTACTAGCAAAAATTGTAGAGAGACTATAAACAACTAGAACCGAGTTGACATCGAATACTCATATGAATAACATGACTTAGAAGAATTGGAAGAGATGCAGCTGTTAAACCTTAAATTGAAGCTCTGAGAATAGTAAGAACCTTGTTAGGAAGAACCCCAATTGGCCAATTTGGTGGAGGAAGAAGGAAATCCAAGAATTGACGATGGAGAATAAACGATTTGACAACTGAGTTAACTCAGTTTTTCACCGACTCACAGAGCTCTTTTATGCACTTCTAATTTGTTAGGTATTTCGATCAGAATATATTCCATACTCAACAGTAATGCATTGAAGATCAATTGGAGGATGAGATGTTCATTTTGGATAGTACCACAAACAACAATTCTCAAATTCATTCCCCGTGAAGAGTGAAGCTACAAATGAAGTAGAATGAGCCCCGGATAGTGAACAACACCCGGGTGGATTCACTCTGCTAAGAGGGAGAACCTTCTTCCAATGTGCAACTTTTGGAAATCAGTTTCATTCATACCTGATCAATAAAATGATCTCCAGCCTTGTAGTTAAACACTGAAACACAACATGCAAAGAAATGAAATTAGTCATGTAACAAAAAAAAAAAAAAAAACTTTACAAAACACATTGGGATTGGGTTACACACCTAGGCTAGCACCAACATACAAACTCTTCCCGTTTGCCCATACAATGTAGTCAACATTTTTGCAGCCCACCCTAATGAATCCCCAACCAGGTAGTTAGTAGCAAAACCCAAAGAATAACAACTAACTACTATCACTCACACCACTGAGCATTCCTTGGCCATCTCCTCTAAGAGTGAGAATCAAATAAATCATTTTATTTGACCACCAATCATTACTGGGACGTTTTTATCACTCTGTGTTAGGGCATTGTCCGGTCAAACCCACTAGCGTCTATTTGTTGCATTTACTACTCACTTTGACCACCAATCATTACTGGGACGTTTTTATTACTCTGTGTTAGGGCATTGTCCGGTCAAACCCACTAGCGTTGGTATGTCAAGCTGGTTGTCACTTTTAGATGTCAAAACACAATTCTTGATTTAGCCTACTAAAAGGTTTACTTCGGGTTAGGATAGAGGTAGTAGAGTTTAAAGTCGATCTCCACCCTTTGAAGACGAAGATGAAGAACACACGAAGACATCATCAAGGACTTCATCAACAAAGGTTAGTAAAGATTGAATTTTCCTTGAACCCTTGTTATTCTTATCTCTATCTATCGAAGTAATGAACTCACTATGTGGAACAATGCTTATGACGGTGAAATTACATCATTGTATATTAACCCGAGGAGATTTGGTCCATATGAATATAGTGAGGGCAACCTTTGACCTTTGAGTAGGTTGTAAAACCAGGATTGATAGATACGATCTATTTTGTATATCAGCTTTTGTTGGTAGACATATAGATTAGAGATTCTACAACATTTGCTAGGTTTTCTAGTCGTTCTTGTAAGAATACAATTAAGTCGTCACGAATCTCGTGCAAACCCTAATTGTGTGTTTTTGATACATGACCTTGTGGACGGTTTCTCAAAGCACAAAACAAGTTTTCCAAAACCTTGATTATATCTAAAGGGAAAATTGTTCGTTACGTATTCTCTGTCGAAAGACGGTTTGAGTACAAAAAGCCTTTAACAACGGTTAAAGCAACTCCTAAGCCTGTAAAGGACGTCAGCTAGGGGAATCAAGTGCGTGACGATCTGTGGGAGATCCAGAGACGTAAAGAGTGCAACATTAGCTGATTCGCTTGCAGGGTGGAATCAGTCTCTTCTACATCCCAATCCGAAGTCTTATAGTAGGTTAGCGTTTGTAGACAATTAATACTGTGTGGTGTTCAAACTGGACGAGGTCCCGGGGTTTTTCTGCTGGATTGCAGTTTCCTCGTTAACAAAACTTCTTGTGTCTTGTGTGCTTTACCTTCCGCATTATATTCTCTGATTATATAATTAAAGTGACACAAGTCGTACGTTATTCATAAACCTGATTATTGTCCCTAATACATTCAAAGGATTTACCAAGACTTGTCTTGTGTTGGACTGATCACTTGTGATCTAAACTCAGGTTAACAAATCTGGATATTGATTTTTGAGATCGTCCAGATCTGACCATAAGACTCACGAGCCCAAACGAAAAGTTGGTTGTATTCCGGTACCCCTGCTTTTTCAATTGGTATCAGAGCCGGTGAATACATAAAAGACGTAACTGTCTGTGTTTATCGCGGCTTGTGAGTTATGGGACAAAGCGTAAAAGCTTGTAACGTACTATCAAGAGGCACTTTTGCTATGCATGCAGAAGTTGATTTTGTTAAAAGTGTTGAACCTAATCTTATTGATATTTCCTCTTCGCAATCAAGGACTAAACAAGACCTGATTGGATCTACTAGACAGGATACTCCTGTTGATGATGTAGAGTCTGAAGATTGGGAATCATTCCTCCAAAAGAATATGCATTTGGATGATGATGACCCTGATTCAGACATTGAGAGAGAAGTAAAAGAGGATGTTTCAGCTATCGTTAAGGTTTTAACTCCTTCTCTGAAGAGTAAACCCAACTCTGTGCTCCTTGAAATTCTATCTCAACTCTCTCGAGATAACAAGAATTTGAAAAGGTGTTATCAAGGTCTTTATACTGGATGTTTTGATTTTCTCAATAGTAAAGTAAGAGATCTTGACAAAGGGCTACGTTCGAAAGAACTAGAAAGGGCAAATCTTCACCATAATCTCTGTAAGTTGAATGAAAAGCTTATTGCATCTGATGCAAAGATAGTCACTCAACAAAAGTATTTTGAAGAAAAAGAAAACACTTTTCTCACTAGGGAAAAACGTCTGGAAACTGATTTGGCTAATGCTCTTGCTGAAATCAAGACATTAAAAGAGTTGAATAATAGCTCAGAAACTGATCTGGCTAATGCTCTTGTCGAAATCAAGACGTTGAAAGAGTTGAACAATAGCACTGACAAATTAACCTCAATGTTAGGAGCGAGTAAAATCATTGTGACACACGAGGTTTGGGCTATAAAGGAATAGACGCTCCAAGTAATAACAAAGAGGTGAAATTTGTCAAGGCTAAGGATTCTTCTCAACCTAAGGTTACTACTGATCCTCAAGGAGATATACCTCCAAAACAAGTCAAGGAGAAGAAGAGCAATATTTATCAAGCTCCAAAGAAAGCACACGCACATCCAGGTAACAACGAGCATCCCACTCGTTTTGTTGCTAAAAATTGCATTTATTGTGGTGGTAAAGGTCACTTGGCTAGAAGTTGCAGATTCCGTAAAAGGAGAAAGCCAATCGCTCAATTATTCCTGTTGTTTTGGAGACTAACGTCAAACCTAAGAACAATGGAGCATCTTCTAACGATAGGTTGTGAACGTCCAACCTTTAGGCATAAGAAACAGAATTACGACAAGCCAAGTTTTGCTTATAAACGCTCTACAAAGTCCTCTCGTAATCGTCATAATTACTGAAAGGAAAACAACTTTGTACAAGCGAAGACGAGATCTCATGTTCCCAATTGGAAGTCGACTAACTTGCAAAAGAATGGTCAATCAAATTCTCTCTCAAGTAATCTTGATGATACAGATGGGAAGAAAGACCATGTTGCTCCTAAGACCACTCAAAAGTGGATACCAAAGAATATTGGTAGAGCAACAAATGCCAAAGGAAATGATCACCCTAGTGAGGCTACCCAAAGAGAATTCATGGAAAATATTGTGTCACTTACCAAAAAATGCTTGGTATGATGCAATCACAACATGATATGCTTGGATTACTGGTGAAAAACTGGAAAAAGGGTAAGGCAAAGAACTCTAAGCCGAAGACTACTTCTGGTGAAAAACCCAGTGATGCAGGAGATCTTATTTTAACCACCAAAGGTGAACAAGAAATTGTTCACCCTGACACAACTTGATTGTGTTTGTGCGGCCTCACCATGTAGTGCCCTTTCGATTGATATGCTGAGGTAAAGCACAAGAATAGGGCACATACCCGGTTGGAGATTACATAAAGGTATGTTAGCATTGATCAAGTTAATATTCATTTGTTTAAAGGTTGTCAAATCCTTGAATATGAATATGTATCTTTCATGTTTCTCTAACTCAACTTGGTTTTAAGAGTTCTTAAATATACAAGTTGCAAACAAAGTCTATGACTTTTGTTTTGAACAAAGAGTGAATCCCACCGACATGACATTCTTGTTATGTTAGTATACCTTCTTGGTGTACTACGGTTATAGGATCATTATGAGTTAGATTCAATACACATTCCATTGCAATGGTTTGCTTGCAAATCAAACATAGAGAATGGTGAATCTAAGGAGTTATACTCTATTTTTAGTATGTTGGATTATAGCTGAGGGCGTATCACACGTCTAAGTACTGGCCAAACCCAGAACTTCCAGCGGATCCAGTTAAACCCTAATTCTGAACTAAGGCGGTTCACGAACCGGTTCGTGAACAGTGGCTTGGGAATTTTTACTGAGTTCCAAAGCGTCAATTTGTACGCGTACTAGTACGTGAACCACAGATTCGATGTATCTGGCCGGAATTCAGAAGGACGGTTCCCGAACCGTCCACGTAAAGATTCTTCAGGATTTTCACACGGTGTTTAACAGAGACTCCTGGAACTCATAAATACGTGGATTTGATCAGAGAATATCTTATGCAGTCTAACGTAATATTTGTTCTAAGGAAAACTTTATTCACACTTATTGGTGAAACTCCATGTGAAAAAGTTAATCCTTTACTCTAAGAATAAATCAACCCTTGTTAACACAAGTTTTGTATCTTAGAGGGCAATACGTGATCTTCTTGATCATGATGTGGGTATTGCCAACATGACTTTATTCATTGCTATCCTAGTGATGTTTAGATTATCAAAGTCATGGATATCACAAAAGTTATATTACCTTCTTGTTTTAAGAAGAGAAGACTTTTTGTGATTGTAATATTAGATAATGGCTAGGAAAAGAGATTGTATACAAAGGAATACTGGATAACAGTTTGTTTTGTCCATGTTAGGCTTTGTATGTTGTTCTTTATTGAATAACACCACATGGGGGAGAGTTCTTAATTGAATTTGCGCTTAATAACAAATCTTTTTGGGGAGCATGGTTGTGGAAAATTAGGAGAAAAGTGTATCTATATTTCTCCAAAAGATGAGAACTCAGGAATCTTCGTTCGGATTTCCTAGTTATATCATCTTAAACTTGGTATGCGAGTACTTAGGTTAACCTATTCCATAGGTTTATGAAACCCTAGTCTCGAACTACTTTGAAAAAGGAGGGGTACCGAAATACTACCAACTTTTCGTTTTGGCTCGTGAGTCTTATGGTTTAAGTTTGGACGATCTCAAAAATCAATATCCAAACTCTAATAACTGGAGTTGTGATCTTGGGGATCAACTCGACAAAGTTGGGACTTTGGAGTTAAACTCTACAGTTATTGGATAACGTACTACTTGTGCTTTAATTATATTATCAGAGATATAATGCGGAAAGTAAAAGCACACAAGACACCAGAGATTTTTTTAATGAGGAAACTGCCTTGCAGAAAAACCTCGGGACCTCGTCCAGATTGAACACCGCCCAGTACAAACTGACTACAAACACTAGCCTACTATAAGACTTCGGTCTGGGATGTAGCAGAGACCAACTCAAGCCTTCCATGCGAATTGGCTACTGTCGCACTCCTTACGTCTCTAGATCCCCCACAGATCGTCACGCACTTGATTCCCCCAGCTGACGTCCTTTACATGCCTAGGAGTTGCTTTGACCGATGTCTGTTTTTACCTGGAAAAACAATGTACCGTCTCTGGGTACTTTCGTAGTGCTCGGAGATCAAAGTCGAACAAGGCAAGCCTAAACCAAGGATGGCCGTTCCCGTCTTGCTTCGGTCACAGAGAGGATAGAGGTTGGTCTAGGGAGGGAAACAGCGAAGAAACTTGAGATCAGGTTGAGGATGTTTTTTGGGTGTAAGAGTTCAAGATCTCCGTCGTGAAGTCGATTGGAAATCTCCAAGGCTAGAACATATTTCGATTCTCAGGTGTTTTCTCTGAGGCTCTTGGTTGTTTTTGTGTGTTCTGAACGTTTCTGATGTTCTGCCTTGGAAAATAGAGGAAGCCTCTATTTATAGTTTGAACTCACCCTGATCTCTCGACAGAGAAGGTGGATGTCGTGGAAGAGTGGAGGAGTGGAGGACATGCGTTGGTTTTCGTAACTGCCTGAGTTGTGTGGAACATGCCCACTCGCGCCATCTTCTCGTAACTGCCCACTATCTCCATCATTTTCTTTCAACTGCCGTAGACCGCCAGACCAATACCCCTAAAGTTATCCCCCCGTGTGATGTTTTGATGTCTCGAGCAAGTGATACGCGGATATTGCGTAGTTGAGTTGAGTAGAGTAGGGTTGTACGACTGATTGTCGTGACCAACATGATGTAGTGCCTCCTGGACACAAGTATAGGAGTGGCCTTGGCCTTTGGCCAAGGCCATAAGTGCTTGATGGCGCTTTGGCGCTAGTTATGGTGGCGCCATGGCTCATGGCGCCACGGCCTTGGCCTTTGGCCAAGGCAAGTTTGAAATGCGTCTTTGGCGCTAATTATGGTGGCGTCATGGCTCATGGCGCCACGGCCTTGGCCTTTGGCCAAGGCAAGTTTGAAACGCGTCTTTGGCGCTAATCTTTATCTTATTGACTCATTGAGGATCGTTAGATGGACCACAAAAGATATTTATGTGATATACAAGTCCATCTAAGAGATAAAGGAGTTTAGAGTTT
>JAJJMA010010911.1:27754-53053 GCA_023529015.1 Papaver nudicaule | reverse complement strand
ACATTGCTAATCATCTGAAGGCGTATGCTAGAGATCCTCAGAATCATCAGCTTGATCCTTCCGTTGCCAAATTCCTTTCTCAAGCCTTTTCTGGTTACTGGGATAGAAGTACTCTTGCCTCGGCATGGACTTTGCATCAAGCGTTTGTCGAAGCTGTGAGTGTGTCTTCGCTGGTCTGTTGTATGTTTGTTGCTTCTGCTTTGCTTAATGGTGTGCTTTTTTATTTTCGTAGCATCGTCATCATGGAATGTTTTTGCTGGACTTAGCTCGTGCCCAAGGTCTTGAAATTACTCGCCTTGATGGAGATGTTATTCATTTACAGCAGGAGAAAGAAGGTCTTTCAAAGGGCCTTGAGAAGAGCAAAGGTGAGTATTTGTCATCCGAATGTTTTTGGCGTCTTTTACTGGGAGTTTTGTGATTGATGCTTTGTTGCTGCTACCAGGCGATGTGAAGAGCTTGGAGGAACGACTTGAAAAAGTTGTTAAGGAACGAGACTCCTATTCCGAAAACTTGAAGGCTCAAAAGGAGCTGGCTTCGAAGTTGGAGTCAGAATTGAAGAGCAAGGATAGCGAGATGGAGCGATTGCGAAGTGATTGCAGGGGGAGAGATTGCAAGATTGCATCATTGAATGAGGAGGTTTTGAAGCTTAAGGATCATACCAAGGGCGAGGCTGAGCGGACGGCTTTGTTCAGTCGCCAGCATGCTCGGTTTTTGTTTAGGGATTTCGGGATGCAACCTCCCTTTTATCGTCTTGGTGTGAATGACCCTGATGCTGCATTGGAGTCCGATAAGGAACTGATTCCCTCCAAAGAGGTCAAAGCGATAGTGGCGCAGTTGCTAGAGGAGAGAGTTGAGGAAGAACTTGAAGAAATGGGTAGCGAAAATGTTGATACTGATGGGGAAGATGTGGGAGGGGATGGATTGGTGGTGGATTCTGAGAATAAATATCCGGAGGTCGAGAAGCCGAATGAGGTAGGGGATGATATGATGGGGGAAAAGGAAAAGAGCTTTGGCGAAAATATTGGTACCGAAGGGTTGACCAAGGAATCTGCAGAGGATTCTGTCAAAGCTACTGGTAACGATGCTGAGCGGGATGCCGAGGCTAGTGGTCAAGTGGTGAAGAATATCATCGAGGGCGCTTCCGAAGCTGTTGACTCCCAGGTGAAGGATGGTAGCGAATCTGTCTTTCCGACTTCAACGACTAACCCCGAAGATGCTCCTAAGGTGGATGATGTCATTGTTAAGGAAGTTGTAGGAGATGCTAAGTAGATGTATCCTTTCTGCTATCTTTTTGTGCTTTTCCATGCCTTGTTTCCTCTGTATTTTGTAACTCGTCGAGGTAGTTGTGTGTTGCTTTTCCTTTGTATGATGTATTTGTTTTTGAATTATGTACTCTCTTGCTTTTCTTTTGTAAGATTATGTTGTAGCCAAGTTGTTTTTGTTGATTAACTTGCGTGTGAACGCGACGTTGTTGTTGCAATATTTTCTTTTAGGCTCTTGTGGCTACTTGAGATGCAACTCCGGGGCTTACTTCGATGTGGGAGATAGTGAACCAAGCTAGTGGGGGCTTACGGATCACCCTTCCCAAAGGCTTTGAGCTACTTGCACTGGTTTCAAGCAAAAGCTGGCTATGGAAGATATAGGTATCCGTTTTGCCTCGACACAATAGGTGGGCATCGAAGATATTTGATTATTTATCACGAGGA
The DNA here is from genome assembly GCA_023529015.1 of Papaver nudicaule. Classification (NCBI taxonomy): domain Eukaryota; kingdom Viridiplantae; phylum Streptophyta; class Magnoliopsida; order Ranunculales; family Papaveraceae; genus Papaver; species Papaver nudicaule. The sequence goes on along the minus strand of JAJJMA010010911.1, from coordinate 51,347 downwards.
CGTGGTGACGTCCTGATAACCCATTTTTGGCCCAAGTGAGGTAGGAACTTACAGCGGATACCTGTGTTTCGATAATAAAGTAGCACAATGGGGGAGTGCCGGTCAAGGCTGGAGCTTAGACATGGTACTATTCTCCTATCGCGGCCTAGAGTTCGATCCCTCTATTTCTCAGCATCCCCTCCTCGAGGCTATTTTAGATTTTAGAGGAGATCCCTCGGCTGTGTAATTCGCTAAGCATTCCCATGAATGTGAGCGAACTAGCTGCCTCGGGGTTCCATCCACCTTTAAAGGTAAATGTTAATCCCATTTATCGACCCCTCGACGCCTCAGAAAGAGAGGTCCTCATGGTCGTGTGGTAGTGGGTCCGAATGTATCATTAGCTTACGTAGCCTAGATACAAAGTACCCACTGCTAACGGGGTGTCTTGTGGGTAGATGACAGTGTCATATAGCTCGTAGGGCCCTTACGACATATATGGACATCAGCTCTGTGCCTGCTATTCGAGGTCTTTTTATGTTTTGGCGTCTAGGCCTTGGCGTTAGAGCCTTTTATTTGCGACGAGGCACTAGGGGAGATGGCGTCATGGCCAGTTCGTTTTTGTGGCGTTAAAGCCTTTGCGAGTGTGCCTAGTTAAATAGGACTTCAAAGTTTGATTCGAGAGTTGTTGATGTTTGAATATAGTTCGTTTAATCAAGGATACAGTTGTGTTTTTTATGTATAATATTTTCTTATATACTTTGCATTCCATGCATTGCCGAGTCCTAATCCATCATCCTCGCCAATCAACTTATAAGCGCCTTTTCCCGCTACCTGCTTTACTTTGAACGGTCCTTCCCAGATTGGTTCTAGCTTGCGCTTCCTTTTGGTAGGGTGGGATTTCTCGTAGTACAAGTTCGCCAGGTTGGAATTCCCTTTCGATGACTTTTTTGTTGTATCCTCGCGCTAGCCCCTGCTGGTAGTTGATTATGTGCTGCCGAACTTCTTCCCTAGCTTCTTCGAGGTCGTCTAGCTTTGCATAGATTAAGTCTGCTGTGAGGTTTTGCTCCCACGATTTGTATTTGTCCGTTGGTATCATTATTTCCGTGGGCAGTACTGCCTCTGTTCCGTATGTTAGGTGAAATGGAGTCATTCCTGTCGCACGTCTTTGAGAGGTTCGGAATGCCCATAATACATTGTGCAGGTGTTCGCACCACTGTTTTTTGTGGGGTAATACTCGTTTTTTCAAGTTATCCCCTATTGTTTTATTGGTAGCCTCGGCCTGACCATTACTTTGCGGGTATATTGGCGTCAAAGTTCCCAGTCTTACATTGTACTGGTTTAACAATTCTCTGACGTCAGCGCTGAGGAATTCTTGAGCATTGTCTGAAACTATCTCGGCTGGGACCCCGAATCGACATAATATCTTTTCTCAGAAGAAAGTGAACATCTCTCTGCCTGTGTGGCTTCTTAGGGCTTTGGCCTCGATCCATTTGGAGAAGTAATCAGTTGCTACGATGATGTACCGTCGTTGTCCTGTTCCTGGAATGAATGGACCGACAATGTCTACTCCCCACTTGGCGAAGGGCCATGGGCTTAGTACTGAGTTTAAGTTTGTTGCCGATGCGTGAATTCTTTTAGCGAATCGCTGGCAAGGATCACATTTTTGGGATATGTCTTTTGCGTCGGCGTGCATATATGGACAGTAGTATCCTTGGGCCTTAGTTCGCTGTGCGAGTGCTCTTGCGCCACTGTGAGTCCCTGCTTCTCCACTGTGCAGCTGTCTCATCAATGCTATACCATCTATTCGATGAACACATCTTAATAAAGGTCCCAAAAATGACTGTCGGTATAAAACTCCATCCAAGAGTCGGTAATTTGCAGATCTACTTGTTACTTTATGCGCCTCGAGGGGATCACTTGGCAATTCCTTTGTCTCCAAATACTTTCTTATGGGTGCCCTCCAATCGTCTTCTTCGTCTTGGATGGTCATTACTAGCTCTTCCCTCAAATTTGATATTGATGATTTCTTTATTCTGCCAATCTCAATGGAAATGATGTTTTGGTCTGTCACTTTTGATGCGATAAATGCTAATGCGTCTGCGTGCCTGTTATCTTTTCTGCATATGTGCCGAATTTTTAGATGTGGGATCTTTGACATGAGTCTTCTTGCCAATTTTTTGTATTTTGATAGTGAGTCGTTGGATTGATAGCTTCCATCTAGTTGTCGTACCACAAGTTGTGAATCAGTAGTTATCCATGCCTCTTGGATTTCCATTTCGATCATGTATTTTAGAGTGTGAATCATTGCTTCGTATTCGGTCTCGTTGTTAGTTGCTTCAAACTCTAGTCGGAGTGCGTATACTGTGCGCTTTCCTTCTGGCGAGGTGAAGACTATTCCAACTCCTCGAACGTCGCTATTTACCGAACCATCGATGAATATTTCCCATCTCCGAGGATGGCATTGTTCCAGCAGGTCGTCGGGTCCGTCCTCGTCTTCAATTCCTAGGATTGGTTCTTCCTCGTAGTCTTCTTCGATTGGGAACTCAGCTAAGAAGTCAGCGATGATTTGAGATTTTAATACTGTTCGTATTTCATATACCACGTCATACTGGCCTATTTGTGCGTTCCATTTCGCAATTCTTCCTGGTGCCTGCATATTTTTTAGGACCGACTCTATTGGCGTCTTGGTTAGCACTATTATTTTGTGAGCCTGGAAATACGTTCGAAGCTTTTGGGTTGCTACCACCAATGCGAGTATGAGTTGTTCCAGCTTGGTATAGTTTTTCTCGTCTGGGAATAGGGTTCTACTGATATAATACACCGGTTTCTCCTCCTCTCTTGTTGTCACGAGCACTGCAATTATGGCATCCGAATTTGTCGCGATATAGAGCCTCAAATCTTCATCTTTTCTGGACGATATAGTGCCGGCAAGCTTGCTAGGTAGCTTTTGATTCCTTGGAACGCTGTCTCCCGTTCATCCGTCCATACGAACTTTTCCCCTTTTTTCAAGATGCTGAAGAAATTTGTACATCTGTCCGAGGATCGAGCGATGAATCTGTTGAGAGCTGCCAGTCTTCCATTTAGGGCTTGTACGTCTTTTATAGTTGTAGGTGATGGCATTTCTCGGATTGCCTGTACTTTTAGTGGGTCTGCTTCGATGCCAGTTTTTGTAACGACATAGCCCAGAAATTTTCCCGAGGTTACTCCGAAGATGCACTTCGTAGGGTTGATTTGGCGCATTTTCTCAAGTATTTCTCGCAGATCTTTGATTTGAGTTTCTCCTTTCTTACTTTTTACTAACATGTCATCTACGTATGCCTCAACTGTCTTTTTTAACCAAGGACGAAATATATTTTCCATGGCCTTTTGGTATGTGGCGCCGGCATTCTTTAGTCCAAATGACATTCTTGTGTAACAAAATAACCCATTGGATGTTAAGAATGCCGTATGCTTTTGATCTTCTTCTGCTAGAGGAATCTGGTTGTACCCAGAGTATCCATCCATGAAACTTAGTAGTTCATGGCCTGCTGTTGCATCCATCATTTGGTCTATACTAGGGAGTGGGTGTGGATCCTTGGGGCACGTTTTTTTTAGATTGCTAAAGTCGATGCAGATTCGCACTCCCTTGTTTTTCTTCGGAACGATGACCATGTTTGAAATCCAGTCTGCATATTGTATCTTTTTGATTATTTCTGTTGTGATCATCTTGTCAAGCTCTGATTCTACTGCTGTCTGATATACATCCGCTAGCTTTCTCGGTCTCTGCCTGAATGGCCGCACCGAAGGGTTTATGTCCAAGTGGTGACATGCTAAGCTTGGGTCTATTCCTGGCATTTCACTCATCTTCCATGCGAAGACATCCGCGTATTCTTTTAACAGGCTTTCCAGTTCCACACGATGTTCCTGTTTCATTAATGTTCCAATTTTTACAATTTTTGGTTCCTCACTGGTTCCAATATTTACGTCCTCGGTTGGTTCCGTCGGGGTAAAATTTGGTGCGTCTTCGTTCATAACACTGGGATCCTTCGGGGCTTCCTTCGTGATGGCTCCCTTGTCTCCTTTGATTACCTGGTTGATTTCTTTGTTAATTATTTCCGCCTTTTGCTGTTTATGCCTCTCTCTTCGATGTCGTCTTGCGTATCTTCTTTGCTCGACGTCTTTATCGTGACATGCCTTTGACTCCATGATTTCGCCTTTGACTTCACCTATGCCCGTAGAAGTTGGGAATCTAAGCTTCTGGTGTAATGTAGAGGGTACTCCCAAGATCCCGTGAAGCCATGGTCGTCCCAAGATCGCTTTGTATGGTGATTCTATGTCCAGGACACAGAAGGTGGTTTGTAGCTTCATCGATGATACATAAACTGGCAATGATACGTCTCCTTTTGGTTTTGAAGCCCTCCCATTGAATCCGTAGATAGTGTAATCCGAGGGCGCCGACGAGGTACTTTGGAAGTACTCTCTGTATGCCATTCCGAATAGAACATCTACTGAACTTCCTGGGTCGATCAATATTTTTGGCAGCAGTATGTCGTTTATGTTTATAGTTACTACAAGAGGAGTGTTGCTCGGGCCGCCTTCGGGAAGGTCTTCCGTTGAATAGAATATTGGTTCCAACTGCCATGGCTCGAATTTCCTTGCTTCGACAACAATCATTATCTCCTTTCCGTCTTTGTCTCTTTTATGGATTCTTCCGGTGATGTTACTTCTTGAGCTGGTACTTTCCCTCGAATGTATCATTGAGTTGCAATGGGCACTTCGTACCAAAATTTCGTCCTGTAATTTCATTTTGATGATCCACCTTGCTGTCTTTTCCTTCTGTATATGTCCCTACAAAATTACAGCCGACAAGTGAGGTCCACAGTTGTCATTGTGCCCTAGTGGCCTGACATGTATAATTCTCTTGTCTACATTATTTTTGTTTATTAGAACTGTTTCCTTTTTGCTCAAACCTCCTTTTTGTCCTATCTTAGATGATATTTTACCGGGAAACGTATGTCATGCTTTTGATTAGATCTCTGTGTATCAAGGTTTGGATTCCTTGAAGAGACTTTGATCTTATCATGCTGATGATTTACTCGAAACCCTTGAACATGCTAAAGCTTTGAAGATGTTTTAAACGTCCAAGGTGATGGAGTTTTTAATGAAAGTATGGCGAAAATACTTATTTAAGAGAGTTTTTAGAAACCCTAGAAAAGAAAAAACTACCCCAAAGAATTTGAAAACCCTAAATCACAGGCAAACCCTAAGTTGTTTTAATCAGTCCCTGTTTCTAGCGCCAAACTGTGTGAGTATAAAATCTGCATGGGTACTTTATACTCTACATCCATCAAATCTTAATCACACCAAAGTTTATATATGAATTATGCATAGTGCGAAGACCATCAGATTAATACCGAAGATAACATTATAAACAGATAACAAGAGGTAGAGTATAACGATGAATCGTATTTCTGCCTAACTAGTACATGGATATGATCCTAAGGAGTTAGAGGAGATACAGACCTAATCCCACTCACACCACTTAGGTTACACCAAAAATCCAACCCTTACAAAGTTTCTCGAGCTCGCCTTATATAGGCTGAGTCTGAGTGGTTTACAGCTAATAAGACAGACTACTCAATCGTGGTGGTGTCAGAGCTTGTCGAGTAAGGCGGTTCCTTCGGTGAGATCTCTCAGAAGGTGTCTTCGTACTTCTTATCCTTCGATGACCAGTGCGAGTCTTTCCTCGCCGAGTTCTGCCTCGGGGAGACTAGGTAGGCTTATCCCGAAGCAAGGCTGCGATATCTCTTGGTGGGGCTTGGCCCTTCCGATCTTGACACGTGTCCCGAGGGTGTTTTACCCTCCACAAATGGACAACCTTCACTGCAAGTCCTCCAAATTATAATCCTTAAACGCCTCTCTAAATGCTGTCCAATAATTTCAGAGCCTCTCCTAAAATTTTAGGCGGGCATCAATAGACGAGGACTTTTTTAGATTAATGCTTGGTTGAACCCACTAAAGTAGGTATGTCAAGGTAGTTGTCAAGTTTAGATGCCAAAACACAATTCTTGATTTAGTCTACGAAAGTTGGTTTCAGATAATGGAATTAGATTAGGTAGTTGAGACAACCCTCGAAGACGAAGACTGGAGACCACACGAAGACATCATTACATCTTCATCTACAAAGGTTAGTAGGAGAGTGACATTTGGAATCTTATTATTGTACTTATTTATCATTCGAAACATAGTCAACGACTCTGATATTTATTGTTATAAGAAGGAATCTTATCGGCAAGATTAAGCTTTCTCAAGCGAATATCTTGATTCTGTATACACAAGTTACTTCGTGTATTTCTAATATAGGATCAATGTAAGAAAGGTTCCATACACTTTTCACATATTTGGTTTGCTTGCGAATCAAAGTGTGGAGTTAGTCGAATCTTGTAGATGCTCGAATTCACGAAATCGAGTAGACGGATGTCTGGAACACAAAAATCTCCACTAAGTACTTTTGGTTCGTGAACCAAGATTTTCAGTCCGCGAACCAAGGAAGTCAGGATCTGGTTCCCGAACCAAGTGACATTTTTAGTTGTTCACGATCTCTTTCACTCTCACTAGTACGTGTTCTTATCCAGTAATATTATTTACACATATAGGGTTCACGTACACCTTCTTAAAGGTTCATTAACGCGAACTTTCACACTAATCTAAACTCATGCTTGTGACGAAGAGTTTCGTTCTTTCACAACTTGTGTTGAAACCAAACTCTTGAAGTAATTAAACTCTAACTAATTACTTGGTGATTAAACTATTATTGGTTTCCTCAAATAAAAGAACTCTAGATTACTGGGAGTGCAAAGCAAGTAACATGGTCATTTACGCGGTTCACGAACTTGCTTGAATCTCAAGCAATCGTTGCTTTATTCCTAAGCAACCTAGCCTTACTGAATACTATAAATAGATGACTCTTAGAACAGAAATGAGAGACAATGTAATTCTGAAAAATCGTTTATACTTAGGTATATACCTGTAGTTTAAGATGTCGGCCTCTATAGAAAGAATTCACTCGAGGGTTTATGAAGCACAAATAGATATATACTATATCTAGTTAGTATCACATCCTGTAACCTTGGTTACTTGTATTGGTTATTGTCTATTCTAAGGTCATTCTCTTCTGATATAAGGCCATTCAAGAATAATCAATCAATTACAAGGTGAATAAAAATTACGTACAACTGTGCTTTGTTGGTAAGTCCCAGTAATTCCTTTAGTGTAAGAATTAAACCTAGTTCTCAACTTTTGAGGTAGAGACGAGTTAGGCATCGTTTATGTGCCATCCCTAATTCGTAAAGAGATTTCCATATAAAGGAAGTCACTTTTAGTATTCTCTGTTAGAGGCAGATTGAGTATAAAGTCTTCGCATCGGCTGAAGAAACCCTGTAAAGGACATCGGCTAGGGAAATCAAGTGCGTAGGGTCTTGCAAGATCCAAGAGGCATTAGGAATACGAGAATAACTGAATCAATTGGAGGGTCGGTTCTGTCTCAATTCAAATACATTCTAGACCGAAGTCTTATAGTAGGTGAAAAGTAGAGAATACCAAGGTACACTACCAACTTTCGATAACAAACCAAATAGACAAATATCCTCTGTCCAATAAAACAAGGTCAAGCTGGATCAATCTAATTTCCAAACCTCAAATTCCCACAAGTAATAAAACTTGACTGTTCACGTCCGTGAACTGGAATCTCAACAAGATTTCTCTTGTCTAGGTCTTTGGACAAATAGATTGTGAACTCACAAAGAATTCTATCTAGGTTGATATCAACACCACTTGCAATACTTTAAGTATAATGTAACAATATAATGCGGAATAAAGTAAAGCAAGACACCAAATCTTTTGTTAACGAGGAAACCGTAATGCAGCAGAAAACCCCCGGGACCTAGCCCAGTTTTGAGCACCACACTGTATTAAGCCGCTACAAACACTAGCCTACTATCAAACTTCGGGCTGGATCTAGTCGAGACTGAAACTGCCCTCCAAGCGATTTAGCTGCAGTCGCGCTCCTTTACGTTTCTTGGACCTTGCAAGATCCTATACACTTGATTCCCCTAGTTATTGCCAAAAACACCTTCAACCACCACAAGTTTCTTCAGCCGCTGTGAAGACTTCAAACACCAAACCCGTCCTCTAATAGGGATGATGAAACCTAGATTCGTGAACAAAATCTATAGATCCCTAAGTATAAAAGCCTATCTCGATAATCTGGATTAAGAGATCTTATTCCAAAACTATTACCACAGGTCAATTGAGAAACTCGAGTGATTCCCCCTTGCAAGATTTCCTTAGGACTTACAAGCACACAACGCCTAAGCGAAATCCCCTATCCTGATTGGTTCTCTTTACGCCTCTCAAATTTCATTGTATAAGATGACCAATCAATAAGAACAAAACTATCATTAAATATAGGTTTGAACATGTGCTTCTCGGATCCCCAAAGAGAAGTCTTTTTTAGTCGAAAGCGATAAAACGGTTTGGAGGCGATAATGCAACTTAATGCTACACGTTCGTGTAAGGGATGCCTTTGTAACATTGCACTGCCTCTCTATTTATAGTGATCAATGAGACATAGTTGCTTAGAATAAAATTAACTTGAGATTCAAGTATCTCATTAATAAGGAAGGAACTCTCTATATATGGCAAGAACAAGCTTGTTACCTCGGATAATTCTTTCATAATAATGAGCTCTTACCAATTAATTCAAGGCATTACTAATAATAGCTTGCAAGTAATTACCAAAGATAATTTCCTTACAATAATACCATAGAATTAACCAAACATAGGTGACTTGCCATAATTAACGAAATTACTCTTCTTAAGGAGTTTCCTTAATAAAGTCTAACGGTAAAAGTAGTAGTTTCCTAGTTTAAGATCACAACTTAACATAATTAAGTTTGATCAACAAGGGAAAGAAAACTTTGATTTCATTCACCCAAAAATAATGTCACAAGTGCCACTAATATGTGTGAAAATATTGTCTCAAAATCAAAGAAGAATTGTGTTCAAAATAGCCTCATAGGGACCATAACACATATGTCTACGGACTGGTCAACCGGCTCTGACCTGGTCACACCCTTAGGTTGGCGAACCTAAAAATATAGGATAACGAACCTAGTTGCCTAGAATGACCAAATCAGCCTAAAGGTTGGCGAACCTAAAAATAAAGGTTGGCGAACCTAGTTGCCTAGAAAGTGACTTTTTGGATTTTGCACTAGATGGGTGGCAAACCTAGTTTAAAAGGTTGGCGAACCAAGCTTAAAAAGCTCATAGTTTGGCGAACCAAAAAAGAAAGGTTGGCGATCCCATACTCATGAGTCTAGAATAGTTAACTTCAATTTCCAAACTAGGTAAAACTTAGATTGTACTAACTCAATGATGCAACTGTAAAATCCGAAATCCTTAAGCTTAATCAAGTAGAACTCGATCATCACTCTCAAGTTTATCATCGAGATGAATCAAATCTTGGAAAGGATTTTCTTCTTCAATTTTCACTATAGTCATACTAAAATCTCGACTATATTTCAGATGATAGAAAAGGTAATAGACATTCATCGAATCAAAGTTGTACTAACCTTTAGAGAAGTCCTTGTAGATTGCACGCTTCCGTTCCATATTCGATCTCCAGGTTGATTCGATCCGAGTCTCAACATCCTAATCTAACCCTAGCCCGAAATTGACTTTAGTAGACTTAAATCAAGTATTGAGTTTTGCTCATCTAACTTTGACAACCAACTTGACATACTAACGTCGGTGGGTTAAACCAGACATAGTGCCCTAACAGTAGGCTAATGCTTGTAGCTGCTTAATATTTTGCAGTGTTCAAAACTAGACGAGGTTCCGAGGTTTTTCTGCTAAGTAGTGGTTTCCTCGTTATCAAAACTTCTAGTGTCTTGCTTAAATTTACTTTCCACGTTATATTAATCCTCTGATCTTTTATAATTAAAGTAAAAGCAAATTGTATGTTATCAATCAACCTGCAATTAATTCCAAATCTTGAATAAAGATTTACAAAGACTTGTCTTTGTATGAATTCATATCTTGAAACAGAGATTAGGTCTAGATTATACCTAACTCAGGCTTAACACTTGGATATTGTTTTTTTGAGATTGTCCAAGTTTCCATATAGTACCCGAACCAAAATATTGGTGGTGTATTTTGATACCTTGGCTTTTTAGTGAAGCTTGGCCATACCAATGTATGGCCAAAGTAGCAGTAAGTTACTTTTCGAGTCATTGAGCTCAATAGAATCTCCATTAACTTAAATTCATCGGAACTTTAATGAGAAAATTCAGGAAAACGTCGTATAAACGTACAAAGCCGTGTAAAGCCGGCAACATGCCATCTAAAGCCGGCGACATGCTATCTGTCCTACATGCTAATTTTTTTTTTTTTAAGTTTTAAATTTCCACAACTTTTTTAGCTATAAAAAAACTTAGTTTGTCGAAAACGGTAAAGTATGTTGGATGAATGACACGCTGATATTTGTCCCATATGCCAACATCCAGATTTCTCGTTTAGGAATACCAGTTGTGAAGAGCACAGTCTTGTAATTCCTGAGCCGCGGCGGATTAGGCCAAAATAATTCTCATTTGGAAACCTTAACCACAAGTACGAAATAAGGTTATTTATGAATTTTATCCCTTTAAAAAGTCAAAAAAATACTAATTTGTGCCTAGTTGGATGGTTTATGACTAATTAGTCCATCCCTAATGTGAAAAAAGGACTAAACCGCTTTTCACCCTAATTTCAAACCATGTTGAGGGTCTTCTTCTTTAGTTTGATTTCTTGTCATGTACTCCCTCTGTTTCAAAAACATAGGCATATTAGACATTTTTCTTAAAAATAGGGAACTTCATTAAACTAAAAATATTTAACTAGAACTTTTTTTTTTTATGATTGGTTTATTGTTATAAGTGTCATGGGTTAACAAGGAAAAAATTAGTTCTAGTGAAATATTTTTAGTTTAATTAAGTTCCCTATTTTTTAGGAAAATGTCTAATGTGCCTATGTTTTTGAAACGGAGGGAGTAATTATTAGAGCATAGCTCGGTAGAACCCACTGGCGTTGATATCTCAAGTCAGTTGTCAAGTTTAGTTGTCAAAACACGATCCTTGATTAAGTGAGCAATATCATTTCGGACTAGGATACCTTAGGTATTCGAGACGAAGACCATTGAAGATGAAGACCGGAGTTTACACACTTGATATCTATTGTCCTCATTGAAAGGTTACAAAAGTTTTCCTTTTGGTTTCGTATTTACCAATTCTATCAAATAAATAGTCTATGATATTGTTTATAGTGATCTCGAAGGATCAAAGACTAGTTCTCTTGGCACTTAGGTTTTCCTTAGTGACCAATTCATAAGAACCGTATGGGAATGGATTTAGTTCTTGAATTACACCTGAACAGCCAATGCGTTCATGAACGCGTTCATATAGCAGAACGGGAAATTCCTGTACTCGAGTGGTTTCTTATGAATGCGTTCATATAGAGTTCAGAAAACTCCTGAACTCCAAAACTACTCTATGAACGGGTTCATATAAGCCATGGATAAAAACTTCCTTCTTGGAGTTTTTACCTTGTTTGAACGGATTCTCAAACTCGTTCTAATTAAGGCCCATTGAGCTCTTGTCTGCAATAGTCTTTCATGTCCATGTATTTCTACACGAACCCTATAGCATGGTTTACTTGCTAAGCCATTTCCATCCTTCGATTTGATCAAGACGAGTCTTCTTATGACCTTTAGATTTTTACCAACGGGTTAGAAGAAGATTGAGTTGGATCTCAAAGTAAGCCCATGGATTTTTCTAAGTTCGGAAACTTACTTTAGACCTACTCAAGGTTTCTTAACTTTCAAGCAAAGCCTCCCTTGACGATCAATATAAATAGACGACCTCTTGCAAGATATAAACCAATTCTCTACACATCTGTGTAGCTTGCATTAAGGTTGGTCGTCGTTTCGAAGTCCTTTATCTTGGACTACGACTATTTGAAAGACTTCACTTGAGGATCGTGATACACATGTCGGAATTAATACTCCTGATCCTCTATCTTAGGCCGATTGTTTTGTTGCGGTCAAATCAATAAATAAAGACCAAATATTTGATAGAAGCTTCGTACAACTGTACTTGTTATAAGTCATAGAAGCTCCATAACGCAAATTCACGAACTAGGTCTTGAATCGAGTTCGTCACGCGTTACGAGGTAAAGCTAGTTAGGCTAGATCAACAAGTCCTAATTAGCATACCGATTTCCATTAACATTGACTTTAAGTCTAAAGGAAATCATCTATCGTATTCTTTGTTGAAAGACAAATCGAGTACAACCATGCGTCTTGTTAGAGGCAGGGTAGCGTTAGTCTTCACGAAGGGAAGTAGAGCAAATCCTAGGCTTGTAAAGGATGTCAGCTAGGGGAATAAAGTGTGTAGGCTTCTACGGGAGTCAAGAGACGTATAACACAACGGTAGATGAGTTGCTTGGAGGGTTAATTCAGTATCAATACATTCCAGTCCAAAGTCTGATAGTAGGCTAGCGTCTGTATTCGCTTAATATTGTATGTGTTCAAATCTGAACTAAGTCCCGGGGTTTTCTGCTGGTTGCGGTTTCCTAGTTAACAAAACTTCTGGTGTCTTGCATTACTTCTACCTTCCGTATTATATTGTCTCTGATCTATATAATTAAAGTATTGCAAGTTTGCTGATCCAAACCCTTGAGTGAACCCATCCCTATCAAGATCTACAAGAACTTGTACCTGTTAGGATTTAGTTTTTGAAGAAAGAACCATACTCGGGTTATTACTTGAATATTGATTTGTGAGATCGTTCAATTAATCTGATCCACTAGGTTCACAAATTCAAAGGCTGGTGGTGTACCTTGGTATCCCCTCCTTTTCAGTAACTCTTCTATATAATTTTGTTAGTTAGTTAAATAGAGTTGTATTAGGTTTAGATAAATTTTAAAATTAAACTTGAAAGACTAGAGTTAAAAAAATGCACTCGGGAATAAAATTTCGAACCATAAGAGTCGGCATGGCCTTCATCCATAAGGCCATGCCGACTTGGACAAAAAAAAAATATCCTAGAACTGGCATGGCCTTTATCTGTAAGACTATGACGACTCTTTGGACAAAGAGAAAAATACATAAATAAAGTTTGTAATCGACTTGACCTTCAATAAAACTATACCGACAAAAGACTCGGTATGGCCTTCCTCCATAAGGCCATACCGACACAAGCATCGGCATGACCTTTAAAAATAAGACCATACCGATGCAAAAATAGTTTGAACCAAAAAAGAAAAACTTTAATAGTTGATGATGGTGATGATGATGATTATGATTGGCTTCAATTAAATTCCCAATCATGGTATTCATCCATAATTTGTTAAATTCCCCCAATCATGGTATCCATAATTTAGTGATGACCATGATGATTATAGGTGCTTATAGTCTAGTGATGGTGAATCAATGAGCAGCTGAGATTAAAAGGAAAACTTAGTCTATACACATAGTAGATATCCTTTAGCAGACTACTTAGGATGGGAATAAAATGAGTAGTCCCCAACAAAATGGGGCAGTTCCCAATCGAGGCTTCATACACACATGCTTTGCGTAATTTGATGAAAAAGAAGAAAGAAGGATTTATAGTGAGGAGAGATTTGCTGCAAGGCTGGAGTTATATCTTTCTTATTACTTCCAGCAACTATTGTACAATTAACTACAAGGACTAGTTTCACAAAGCCATCAAACTTTAAATAGCTCAGGAGCGACCACATTAGAGGTATGACATCCCCGAGTACGATTCTTTATTCGTTTCAATTCAGTTACAATTTCTTTGGTATTTGGACGATCATCTTTATCAGCAGCAACACATTGAAATGCTAACTCCGCTATAGCGTCAATAGCTCCAGTTGATTCACCTTCAACAATCAAAGCAGGATCCAGAACTTGATGCAACAATCCTACTTGTATTTTCCCCACTACCAAATCCACCAACGCAATCTCTTGTTTCGCTCGACTCAAATCCACAGCTTTCATACCAGAAATCAATTCAAACAAAATCACACCAAAGCTATAAACGTCACTCTTTTCTGTTAATCTGAACGAATGATGGTATTCGGGATCCAAGTAACCAGGAGTTCCTTGTGGCCCTGTACAAACAAAACTGGAAGACGATGAAGATGCTGACGAAGTATCTGAAAAGATAAGAAGTCTGGAGAGTCCAAAATCTCCAACTTTTATATTCATATCTTTCTCAACAAATATGTTCGATGAAGTTATATCTCTATGCACAATTGCTGGCTCCACTTTAAAGTGTAAATACTCCAGTGCCATAGCTGTTTGTAATGCAACTTCAACGCGTACCTGCATTAGACGAATCAACTTATTTATTTCATCAGAACTGCAAGATTCTTCACCATTATATGAAGCCACACAATTACATGTTGTATGTTGGACTAGTCCCATGTCGCTTAAGCAACCTGGATTTTTGCACTGCCCTTTTTATTGCGGCCGGCTGTGGGCATGATCTATAGGTGCAACTTTGGCGACATGCGTCTCATAATGCTTAAAGGCAGCCGTGACAGATTAACAACCCACTTGTGATATCTATGACATGACAGTTATATAAGTGTCTTAGTTTTTACAGTTAAGTGGATGTTGAAATTTTACCTGCCATGTTAAAGATCCTCTTTTGAGTAGGCTTTTGGAGCCATGGAGATGATCAGCCAAGGTCCCATTAGACACATAGTCATAAACAAGTAGAAGTCCTCTTGGGTCACTGCAATATCCATGAAGCTTGACGAGATTCGGGTGATCAATCGAGGCAAGTATTAAAATTTCGTTGCAAAACGCTTTCATGGAAGCCGCCGGATTCCTATGGAGCACTTTTACTGCCACAATTCTGCCATCATAAAGTTGTCCAAGAAAAACTGACCCAAACCCGCCATCACCGATTTTTCGCCTTGAGTCGAACATATTAGTAGACGATTCTAGTTCTTCGAAAGTAAAAACTGGTGGAAGAAGATGTACAGAACAATGCCTATGAAGAAACAAAGCTGTTGGATCTTCTTCAACTACCATTGATTTCATTCCTTTACACCGAATTACCAACATTCTAATAATAATTAGAAGTATTAAACATGAAACGGTTCCGATAGTACATAATATAACGATTCGATTCGGTTTATCTCCCAAGATCCAAGGTGATGAAATTCGAGGTCGACAAAGAAAAGGCTTACTAGGATCAGTTGAATTGAACCCACAAATTCCTTTTTGGTCTTGGCAAGTTGGGCATTTGCCAAAGTAAGAATCGTGATGGTGCTCATTCCATTCAATCTGAATAATTACTAACATTTGTTCATGTTCCCAACTACAGAAACTACAATTTGGTTGTTTTAGATGATGTTTGAGAACAGGGAGCTTAGAACATGAAGAATGAGAAACCTTAAATGGTGAATTATAGAGAAGATCTATAATATAAAGCAAGGTGGTGTTTTGGTGAAGCCTATTTTCGGACGAAATAGACGGGAGATGTCCTCTGTCTTTCCATAATTCTGCCTCTTGCTTCAGACATATTCCGTCTATCTCTTAAAAAAGCGGGGGCAAAAGAGGCTAGGAAGTTACTCGGACACCCTGGAAATGTCTGAACTACCCTTCCGTGTTTTCAATTTATTTTGCCTACGTCTTAATTAACTTTGTTGTAGATTCTCCAAACACGAGGGGCAAATAGGTAAGATTCTCGAAATACAAGAGGCAAATAGGCATCGTCTGTTTTTCTCTTCGATGAAACCACTGTTTCTTCTCCCCCCTGCGTATTGAGAAACCCAAATCAATTCTTTTTTTCCACTGATTTCTTCATCTTCTTCGTTCTTTCTCGACTCTCAATAATTCTAATCAATCAAAGAAACAAAGAATATGAATCTGAATCATGCATCCTCATCTCTAATTTTCGAATCTGAAACCCTAAAATTCATCTGTATTCTCCTAATAGTTGATTTTTTCAAGGTCAAATTCTCGAACCAGTTGATTTTTTTTCCGCTGGTAATCTCATCATCATCTGTACTGCCAACACAACCATGATTATCACACCACCAACACAATCAACACCGCCACCATAACCACCATCATCACGCCACCACCAATATTACAAGCAGCAGCGCCGCCTCCGCCACAACAACCATCACACCCACCATCAGTCATACTGCCTCCGCCACCGCCACCGCCACCGCCACCGCCACCAAAGACAAGATGCAACCACCACCAACAACAGTACCACTGCCGCAAACACCACCAACTTTATAACATTACCACCTCTACCATACCATACAACCACCAGAACCATCGCAGCCACTACCACCTCCATCACTACGTACCAATACAAGAAAAATTCCTCTTGAATAATCTTCAACAAATGATTCCATCAAATAATCTTCGTCTGGTGCATTTACAAAATGATCACTTTTTATCTAATTGATTAGATAAAAAATTCCTCTTCAATAATCCTCGATTTTGTGTGGGTAACAAATTTTCCACATAGAATTTGTCATCAATATAGAAAATTCTTAAATCGTTCAGTTTGGATCTGATTTGATTTGTTAGAAAAATATAAAAACTGGGTCTGGTTTGGTTTGTTAGCAAACAATAAAAAAAATATAAAAACTGGGTCTGGTTTGGTTTGTTAGCAAACAATAAAATGGTGGAAACTGTACAGAGAGTTGCGAACAGGAGAAGGATATATTTTTTTTTTAAGGGAAGGAGAAGAATATCTGTAGTGGTCTTTCTTTTTTTTTACAAGTGTAGAAATAATACTCACCCTTTTGAGTTTAGGTCACACGTGCTTATTATTACCCAGGTGTAGGGCATGCATGAATCATGCATGAATCAGTCATATTACCCTGGCTGTATTTGGGTGAACAAATTTACCTCAAATTTTTACCTTAGGCAATTTTATCTTGGGTTTCCACCACCTGAATTTGTGTGCATACATATTTGGCCCTTTGCAAAACATTATCTACCGAGTAAAGCAATGGGGACCGTGATTTAATTTGTGTAAATGAATAGTTTTTTTTTTTTCCAATTTAACTCAAAAATATTGGATTTGGTGCTTTAAACTTTGCGAATATCCGAAAATGCCCTTAAGAAGAACGTAAACGTAATTTTTTAATTTCTTTTCCTTTAGATATTTTCATAAATAAATCACGTCATTTCATAAATAAAGAAGAAGGGCGATCACGTCATTTCAGCATTAACGGGCGTAATTATATTTTATTTGTTGAGAGTAAAAGTTTACATTAATTTTTTAGCAATTTTAAAATATTAATATCTTTTAAAATGCACGTCGGATTTTCGCAAAATATACGGATGTAAATATCTTTTATTTGCATGGAACATGTGCTGTCACTAATTACTCTATTAACATCTCCTTAATTAATCTTCACCTCTATTAATCAATTTTCATTTTTGTAATTTTTACAAATGAATATATAATATTTCTTTATAAAAAATGTTTGCAAATGAATGTTTGATTTTTCTAAAAAATAAATAAAGGATTGCATTAGGAAAAGAATCCATATCCGTGCCATTATGGCACGGGTTAAATACTAGTAACCAATAAAAGAAGAAATAGAGGAACAGTGAGTATGATGAATAGAGATAGGATTGGATTGATTAAGAGAAATGAGAAGAGAATTGGTTTGATGTTCAAAGATTGAGAAATTGAAGTTGTTGATGAAGATAAATGAGTTTGGGTGTGAGCAATGGATCTGAAAAGATGGGTGACCAAAACCAAGTGAAGATGAGAATGGAAATGAAAGTTTTGAAGTAAATGGAGGACATGAAAAAGAAGATGAAAAAGAAAGAAAATTTATGAGATTGATGAAGAAAATTTGGAATTTAATGATTTTATAAAGTGGAAATGATGATTGTAAAGATGGCATTGAGTAGGAGTAGAAATGACTGTTGATTGCATGAACTGCAACTATGATGATCACAGTTCTGATCTCTGGTTTGTGTGGGCAACTTTTGTAGAGAAGTAGAAACAGCAGCGAAAACTCTAGATGTAGTCTGAATAGTGTCGTAGAGATTTTGTAGAGCTATAGATCCGACGGTGTAGAGCGAAAAGAGTTAATCTAATGGTGGACCCCCCTATAGATCTGAGGGTGGTGGTGGTGCCACGTCACGCTCTACAACACTATTACTCTCTACAGCAGTGAGTGGGTGTTAGGAGTTTAAAGACTTGCAGGCAGGAAGAAAGACTTTTTTAGAATGACAAATCAAGAAAGAGATAGATACTGCTGCTGCAAGTTTAGTCATGAGTCAATGTAGATGGCACCTTCAATTATTTTGTTTAAGGAGACTATTGCATTTGCTGCCCATATTACACGATTGACTGCTATAGTGCAAGCGAAGTTGCCGACTGATGAAGGTGGCTCCTACTAGAAGGCTTATAAATCTTAAAGTTGGCTAGCTAAACTAGTGTTAGAAATCTTGCCTGCAGATTGAGAGAAACGGATCAAGATGGAAAGAGTGATTAATGGCCTGAGTCGAGGATTGCTCTTTCCTTAAGATAATATTTGCACTCTCTTTTGATTGACTGCAATGAGTTACAGCAAATTTGCCTCCCAAGATAAAACATGCTTAGTTCTTCAACTGTGTTGGATAATCGTTGCAGAATGATGTATCCAACCACAAACACACAGACTAAATTAAACAAAACGGATGTGAGCGTTTTTTCATGCCTTTAGCAATGTCAGGATTGTAGTATTTATAGAGTTTGAAAGGTCATTCCAAACAGTTGCGACTCTCTCTGAAGAGATACGCTAACTGATCATAAACCAACTGCCTCAATCCAAAATCTGAAGAGACACAACCCTTCAAGATTTGTAGTTATCCAACCATGATAACTGTATACAGTTATACTTTCAAATTTCGAAAATTTCCAACAATCCACCCCAATTTTTTAAATTTGGGTTTGAGTTAACGTTCATTCTCTATATGTTCGGAAGTTTATGCATACATAGAGGTGTCTACTGACTTGAACCTCTACTTAGTCTATGATACATCAAAATTTATCAAAGTGCTTAGTGACTGTAGTCTTGAACTAAGAACTTTAGTTGATAAATCGGATATAGCAGACACATACTACCTCCTTGACTTGTGTTTGCAAAATACTGGCACATTTATAGCCGCCCTTACTTGGGTATTCGTTAGAGCTTAAGAGACAAGCCTTACGTCTCGCTAGAAGCGGCTTTTACTTCCTGCACTAATATAGGTGGACTGTAAGCGTATTGTATGACTCACTTTATCACAGATCCATTAAAAGAAAATTTCTTAACCTCTTGTTTCTTCCATACAACCAAGCATACTGTGGATGGAAAAAGAATTGTTCTCTGAATCTTTTATGCTTGTGTGGTTACCATTATGAGTGGTTTTTCCCATTGAACCAATACAACTAAAGTATGTCTAGTTATTGGTTGGGTTACCATCATAGGCTACCTATTCCTTTAAAGGCTTCAAACCCATCCCCCTGGAAGACTTCCAGACAACATCCCTCGCAAGGCCTTTTGTAAAGGGATCAGCCAAATTATCCTTTGACTTAACGTAATTTATCGACACCACTCCAGACTTGAGTAGATCTCTGACGTAACTATGTCTCAGACTTATGTGTCTATTTTTTCCGTTATAAACATTGTTATAAGCTCGTGATAGCGTAGCTTCACTATCACAACGTATAGATACCGCAGGCATTGGCTTAGGCCATAGAGGAATTTCTAACAGTAAATTCCTAAGCCATTCTGCTTCCTTGCATGCTGCCGCTAGAGCTATAAACTCCGCTTCCATTGTAGAATGGGAATTACATGTTTGCTTCTTTGAAGCCCAAGATATCGCAGCTCCTGCAAGAGTAAAAATCCACCCACTTGTGGACTTGTCTTCATTGGAACTTGTAATCCAATTTGCATCTGTAAAACCTTCTAGAACCGTAGGAGAACCCGAATAGAATAAACCATAGTCCATGGTTCCTTTCAAGTATTGAAAGATCCTATTGACTGCATTCCAGTGAGTGTTTCCTGGATTATTAGTGAATCTACTCACTATACCAACAACAAAAGCAATGTCTGGACGAGTACAATGCATGGCATACATGAGGCTACCTATAGCACTCGCATACTCCAATTGAGACACACAACGCCCTTCATTCTTTGTTAACTTCACACTGGGATCATAAGGGGTAGACGCTGTTTTACAGTTCTCATGATTGAACTTCCTTAGAATTTTATCAATATAATGAGATTGTGATAAGCCAATACCATTTGGCGACCTTGTAATTTTGATACCAAGTATCACATTAGCTTCGCCCATGTCTTTCATATCAAAACAGGAAGACAAAAACTGCTTAGTCTCTACTGCTATTTGCAAATCAGTAGCAAATATCAACATATCGTCGACGTAGAGACATATTATCACTCCCTTTCCTTGAGAGAACTTATAATACACGCATTTATCAGCCTCGTTTATCTTGAAACCATTTTTTATAACCTGTTGTTCAAACTTTTCGTGCCACTGTTTAGGCGCTTGCTTTAAACCGTACAACGATTTCACAAGTTTGCATACCTTGTTTTCTTGACCTTTCAAGATAAAACCCTCTGGTTGCTCCATATAAATCTCCTCATTCAATTCTCCATTTAGAAAAGCTGTTTTAACATCCATTTGGTGAACAACCAAATTGTAACTGGCTGCCAAAGCAATTAGAAGCCTAATGGTGCTAATTCTAGCTACCGGAGCATAAGTATCAAAGTAATCGACACCTTCCCTTTGTCGATATTCCTTGGCGACTAGCCTAGCCTTATACTTATCGGTGGTTCCATCTGCCTTGATTTTCCTTTTGAAAATCCATTTACTCCCAATTGGTTTGCACCCTTGGGGTAAATCCACAAGAACCCAGGTTCCATTTCCTAAGATGGAGTCTTTTTCTTCATTAATAGCCTCCTTCCAAAATGCTGAGTCTCGAGATTCCATAGCCTCGCTATATGTCAGTGGATCATTATCAATGTTGAAAATCATTTGGGTACTAATGATTCCATCTACATTTCCTTCCACTAAATATTGAAAATCTGAACCATATTTAGTATAGTTCTCATTTCTTTCTCTTCTACTTCTCTTTGGTTGGAAACTATCTACCTCATTAGGTGTGATAAGAATGCCATTGTCAGTACCAGTACCTTGAATAGGTAATTCAACGTTATGTTCAGTACTTACAGTTGGACTTTCTATAGATTCTGGATGTTTTCTTTTTAGTGAAAAGGTATTTTCATAAAATTCAACATCTCTGGATTCTATAATAGAATTAAAAGATACAGAGTCGTCATAACTCATATTTAAGAATCTATATGCCTTACTGTTTTGAGCATAACCAATGAATACACACTCTAATGCTTTCGCACCCAGTTTTGGTCTCTTTGGATTAGGCAATCTAACCAAAGCTCTACAACCCCACACTTTGAAATAATTTAGATTTGGTTTTCTCTTTTTCAAAGTCTCGTAAGGGGAAACAAGAGTTTTCTTGTGGGGAATTCTGTTTAAAATGTAACAAGCTGTTAACAGAGCTTCACCCCACAAATTTATGTTCAAACCAGAACTCAATAGCATACAGTTAACCATTTCGGTTAATGTTCTATTCTTTCTTTCTGCTATGCCGTTGTGTTGTGGTGTATACGGTGTTGTTACTTGGTGAATAATTCCATGGGTTTCGAAATATTCAGAATCCATATATTCACCTCCCCGGTCAGAGCGTAAGATTTTAATCTTGCGACTCAATTGATTCTCCACCTCTGCCTTATAAACCTTAAACTTTTCTAGAGCTTCATCTTTGGTTTTAAGGAGATACACATGACAAAAGCGCGATGCATCATCAATAAAAGTGATAAAGTATCGCTTACCACCCCTAGTTAGTATACCATTTAAATCACATAAATCTGAATGCACCAAGTCTAGTATTTCTGTATTTCTTTCTACTGTATGAAATGGTTTTCTAGAAATCTTAGACTTAACACATATATCACACTTATCTTGAGACAATTTAGTGCAGTCGGGGATTAATCCTAGTTTAGACATGCTTTTCATTCTTTTATCATTAATGTGTCCTAATCTAGCATGCCAAATATCAAAGGACTCAAGAATATAAGCGGAAGGATTTATTTCATTACTCAAGTTCAACTTGTACATTCCATTGGTTACACAGCCTTTGCCAACATAGATAGCACCCTTAGATAATATGACTTTGTCCGATTCAAACAAGATTTTAAAACCATGTTTGTTAAGGACACTCACAGACATTAGATTTTTTGTAATTTCAGGAACATGAAGTACTTCATTCAAGACGATTTGCTTTCCAGAAGTAAGGTTAAGAACAACCTTTCCTTTCCCAACAATTTTGGCAGTAGCCGCATTGCCCATGTAGACTTCTCCAGCAATCTCTTCATAGTTCTGAAATAGTCGTCGATCTCTTGCAACATGTTTTGTCGCTCCAGAATCTAACCATCATTCTGTATCATCATTCACTAAGTTTACTTCGGATAATATTACCCCAGCAAACTGAATGGGTTCTGATACAGTATTAGCTTGGTCTGGATTCTTGTTTTTCCAAGATCGACAATTTTTCTTGAAGTGTCCAGTCTTGCCACAATGCCAACAACCACCCTTTGGTTTGTCATTTTTGTTCTTCTTGTTTGGTGCATCATGCTTGTCATCATGCTTTCTTTTATGAGACTTCTTTTGGGATTTTTCTTCAACAGTATGAGCACTGGGATTACCTTCCGATAATTCCATCTTTTCAAGATTTTTGGAATTTTCCTCAACTTGTAGACGCTTGAGAAGTTCTTGCAAAGAGATTTCCTCTTTAACCAGTTTCAATTCTTTGCGACATTCCTTCCAAGATGATGGAAGTTTGGCTATTATTGTCGCCACTTGAAACGCTTCATCAAGCTTAATCCCATCCGAGATAATATTATGCATAATCATTTGCAAATCATGAACTTGAGATAATACAGACTTCCCATTTATTATTTTAAAATCATAAAGATTACTTACTAGAAACTTCGTGTTGCCCGCATCTTCAACATTGTACTTGTGGTTCAAAGCATCCCATAGTTCTTTCGCAGTTTTTGTTGTTGCTTCATAAATATCATACAAGGTATCTGACAAATAGTTGAGGATATGACCACGACACATGAAATCATCCAGTTCCCATTTCTTGCGTCGAGATTCAACATCTTTGTCTTCCTTTTCTGCTGCAGTGGATGCATCTCCTTCTCCTGTAGTTGCACCTTGGTTTTCTTCTGTAACTACTCCTTTATTGTTCTTTTCTGGTGCAACATCAGTTAGTACATAAGCCACTTGAAGAAAGGTAAGATAGAAGAACATCCTTCCCTTCCAGCGTTTGAAGTTAGAACCATCAAACTTGTCAAAACGAGCAACGTCGTTGGTTGTCGGTGCTTTGTTTGAAGACTGAGCCATTAGAATATTGTCTTAAGATTGTTAGAAATCTTGCCTGCAGATTGAGAGAAACAGATCAAGATGGAA
>JAJJMA010010911.1:0-17754 GCA_023529015.1 Papaver nudicaule | reverse complement strand
TAATGTGTTCCCTTTTACTGTTAGGTTATCTTTTGCATTGTCATGTTCGATGTCAATATCATACTTAGTTCCGAATTCAATTTTTTCAGGGTTAAACTCCCGTAATAGACGCCACAATGGCCGACGCTCCAAATAAAGACATGTAGTATCCTATAAGACATCTCTCATGCATCCTGTTCCACCCAAAATATAGCCTTGAAATTAGTTTTTGGAGAAATTGTCACATTGGGTCTGGGCATCTTTTATGCTCAGGACATCAAGAGAATAGTAGTTTGTTTATCCTTTGCAACGGTTGCTACCGCAGCTAAGAACTTAGTAATTGTGTTAGTTGTATAAATTTTGATCTTAGTAGTTTCTTGTCGAGACGTTTGTGGATATTTACATTGGGTACATGACATGTTTATTCATGATTTGGGTTGTACTATGGGTTAAGCCTTTTGAAATGAACACACAGTTGACAGTTGATGCATAATGCATGATTATTGAATAATAGGTCTTAATCCCGTTTCAGCAGCTAGCGTAGGCAGAACAATGATACAAAGTTTGCTAGATTGGTGTGATTATCTTTACACATTACATGATAATCATATATCCTTTGCGATTGCAGGTAACCGAAGCATACACATTCACAAAATATGGGATATGTCAAAGTTGATTTAGCAAATGGATGCTTCTAGCCCCATGCCCCGTAAAAGCCCAAGGCTCATTGAGCTGGTGGATTTATAAATTCTTTGTTCTTTCTTCGGTCGGGCGGCCCACTCCCACTGTGGTAGCGGTCATCTAGTTAGTATATTTAAAATAAGACCAGTTGCATTTGTTTTGAATTCTTTAACAAAGATCAGCATTAAGCTGTCTTTCTAGTACATGTGCAATTAGGATACTAAACAAACAAAGATTGAACATGCAAACAAAAATGTACTAGTTTCGGTGTAGATTTAACGCATGTGGAAGTGGAACGAGAGCTGTCAACAGGCCGGGTTGGGTCATCTCGTTGCGGGTTAAGCGGCCTGCCGGTTCGATAGGACCATATAGAGGCTAATTCTTACTTACCCGAAGGTAGTTTTTCATTACGGGTTCATTTGGTGAACCTGGCACAATAATTAGCTTACAACATGTATGTTTTTTTCATCTACTAGTCAGTAACTCGTGCTACGCACCGGGTGATTAGTTTTATGCCTTGCTTGAGTATTTTAATACCAATCGACGTAGTTTTCAGGTCCCCGTAGATAATGTAAGGTTTGACCCTTTATTTTCCCTTGCCAGGGTTACCTTGCAAATCCAGAATTAACCTACGCTTTTAGTTGAGTGCAGGGATGTAGAAAAAATAAACATCATAAAATCAATCCAAATTTTTCCTACTTACCCGAAGGTAGTTTTTCATTACGGGTTCATTTGGTGAACCTGGCACAATAATTAGCTTACAACTTGTATGTTTTTTTCATCTATTTGGAGGCTATCTCCAGCTACCTGAAAGTAGTGGTGGATCCTACTTTATTGTTGTTTGTTTCTTCCTCTACCTCTAGTTAGATAGAGGCTAATCTCTATTAAAAAAAAAGAAAATGAGGAAATTAGATAGCATCAACTGGGTGCCATCGTCGTTGTGCTATACCTCTATTGTGTCGGTATAAAATCTGACTAGAGATCTTATACCCAACAGCCATCAGGAGAAACTATAAGTAGAGAGATTTAGGTATCGTTTTGGTGTAAAACTGTTCATCGAGCAGCTAATCGCGAACTACTCGATAACCAAAAGACATAATGTAAAGGATAATGATTCTAATAACAAATGAATCATTCATTGAAAATAAAATATTTCTGTAATTCTACAAGGATCATGAGCTTTGAGACCAGATGAGATTGAACATAATTCATTTGCCTCGTAAGAAAAAGGCCGTTGTGCCTTCTGATTTCGAAGACGTCTCCCGAAAGCCATCTCCTCCCCTTTTTACTCACCCTGGTGGCTCTAAGTTTCCTGGAGCATTTGTGGATGAAAATGAAGAACAATATACTGCAAAGTGCTTCAAGAAGCTTCTTTGAGAAAAATCTGATCTCTGTGAATGTGCCAAAGAGTTAGCTGCTCATTGACGCTCATGCAGAATTTCTCGTCAATGGTGCACAACGTCAGGGGATCTTTAAGATCCTGGCCTGTTTTTTTTTTTTCTGCAATCAAGTAAGTTTTTTGATTCTTCCCTGTTCTTTGTTTTCTCTGTTAGAAGATGACTCAAACAGATCCTAATACTATTCTTAGGTTAACTTCTGCTCTCTTGAATGGTGTTAATTATGTAAGTTGGTCAAGGGCTACTCTTCTTGCTCTTGGAGGAAAAAGAAAGTCTGGATACATAAGTGAGAATAGTTTTTGTCCAGAATCTAAAGATCCAAAATATGAAGATTAGATTGCTGATGATCAACTTGTTAGAACATGGCTTCTGCAGTCTATGGAACCACATATTGCTGAATTTTTTTCTTTCTCAGATTCAGCCAAAGATTTGTGGGGTTCAGTTGCTAACCTCTTTGGTTTACAAAATAAAGATGCGCGTGCGTTTGAACTCAAACGTGAAATTGCTGCAGCTGAGCAAGGTGAAAAGAGTTTTCACCGAGCACTATGGGTACTTAAAGAAAAAGTGGGATGAACTCGATTCTTATCGTCCTTATACAAATGATACAAAAATCCTTTTGAAAAGGGCCGAAGAAGATAAAATATTTGATGTGCTTAGTAGTCTTAAACCAGAATATGAAGCTCTTAGAAGTAACATTCTCATGAGTTCTGAGCTACCAAGTTTGTCTAGTGTATGTGCAACTGTGCAACTTGAAGAGACACGAAAAAAAATCATGAATCCGGTTTTAAAAGGGACACCTGATGCAGCTGAATCTAGTGCTCTTATGACAGAAAAGGATGACAAACGAAAATCATCGGGCATAGAAAGAGGCAAAACTTTCCGTGGTGAAGGTAAGTGTGAACTTCTCATTGTGATCATTGCAGTAAGTCTGGGCACAACAAAGATCGTTGTTGGGAGATTTATCCACATCTTAAGGTCAATTTTGAGAAGAATAAGCTTGCTTGTGCCGCAGTAGCTGATAATACTTCAATTACCATGAATCAGTTGAAGGATTTCTTCCAACAATTCAGTAATAAGTCCACCCATGTTTCAGGTAACTTACTTGCCTTTCTCACTTTGTCTATGTTTAAATTTTGTACTTGGATTATTGACTCGGGAGCTACAGATCATATGGCAAATGATCATTCATCGGTTCATCATTTTACTTCTAGCTCTCATAATGATGTTTCTGTTGCTAATGGAACTACTGTTCCTGTTCTTGGAAGTGGGCAAGTAATTTCTTTCATGGTTGTCCACCTTCTGAAGCGCTTGTTGTTCCATCGTTTCCTACTCAATTACTATTTGTTGGTAAAATCACTAATTCTCTCAACTGTGATGTCATTTTTACTCCTACTTCGGTCACCTTTCAGGATCGAAAGACGAAGAAGACGATTGGTAAAGGAATATATTCTCATGGACTCTACCTGTTAAGCTCTAATGAAAAGGCGTGTCTTGTTGATAGTTCTACACAAAGTTGTCTTTTTCATAAACGACTTGGACATCCTTCCAGTCGGATTTTGTCTAGGATTTTTCCTTCCATTTATGTCAAGTCGCAAGTATGTGATGTTTGTCAATTTTCTAAACAGTCTCGTTTACCATTTCCTAATTTTGTGTCTCAATCTACTAAGGTTTTTGAACTAGTTCATTCAGACCTATGGGGTCCTGCTCCTATTGATTCGTATGATGGATACAAGTACTTTGTCATATTTATTGATGATTGGTCTCGTGCTACATGGATTTACCTGCTTAAAAATAAAAATGAAGTTTCCTCTGTTTTTGAAGAATTTCATCTCATGGTTAGTAATCAGTTTGATGCTAAAATCAAAACATTTAGATCAGATAATGGTACGAAATTTGCAAAAGGACCCCTACCTGGTTATCTGCGTAGTCATGGCATTATTCATCAAACTAGTTGTGTTGCTACGTCGCAACAAAATGGCGTCGCTGAGCGAAAGCTTAGACACATTCTGCAAACAACTCGTGCTCTCATGCTTCAAATGAATGTTCCAAAAAAATTCTGGTCGCATGGAGCCTTAACAGACACATACTTGATCAATTGACTCCCAAGTCGAGTTCTTTCTTTCTGGTCTCCATTAGAGGCGTTAAAAAATGATAAACCAAATATTTCTCATCTTCGAGTATTTGGATGTGTATGCTACGTGCATTTGCAGGCCAAAGATCGCGACAAACTTGATTCTCGAGCTACCAAATGTGTGTTTTTTGGTTATTCTTCTACTAAAAAGGGATATATATATATGCTATAATTTAGCTACTCAAAAGATTTCAGTTTCTCGTGATGTTGTGTTTGATGAAACGACGGCCTATTTTCAAAGTGTGTCGGGAAGTCGGTCCCAGGGGGAGTATTTGGACGATTTGGTACCACTTCCAATTATTGGTGATGAGTTCTCCATGCAAGAAGATGCTAGAAACAATAATGATGCAGTGTTAAATTTGTTGTCTCCACAAAATGAAGTTATTCATGATGTTGCTCCAGAAAATGATGTTACTGATAGCATATAATTCCAGAAAATGTGCATGTACAAAGTGAAGTTGTAAGAGAAGATGGTGTGGCACCAATGGTAAGAGAAGATGTTAGAGAAAATATTTTGATTCATCCAATAAGAAAATCAAATCGAGAGAAGAAAGTTCCTGAAAAATTTAAAGACTATGTTACTCATTCCACTCGTTCCGCTGCTAACCATATTCAGGCACATTTAACCTATGATCATATAGGTTCTTCACGCTCTCTATTTTTAAGTAATATATCTAGCATTAGAACCAAGAAATTTCACTGAAGCCATATGTGATCCTATATGGAAGCCTGCAATACAACAACAGTTACAAGCTTTAGAGGGAAATGGGACATGGAGTTTTGTCAAATTACCACCTGGAAAGAAGACGGTTGGTTGTCGATGGATCTTCAAAATTAAATATAAAAGTGATGGGACTGAAGCGTCCTAAGGCAAGAGTAGTGGCCAGAGGTTTCACCCAAAGATATGGGAAGATTATACAGAAACTTTTGCACCGGTTGCAAAAATGACTACATTTCGTGTTCTTATGTTTATTGCAGCAAATAAAGGCTGGAAGTTATTTCAGATGGATGTGAAGGATGCTTTCTTGCAGGGTGATCTAGAAGAAGAAGTGTATATGAGCATACCGCATGGGCATCCACAAGAAGGCAATCCTAATTTGGTTTGTAAACTGAAAAAGGCGATATACGGGCTAAAACAGTCACTGCGCGCGTGGTATGCGAAGTTAACTTCAGTCCTCATTAAAATTTGACTTAGGAGAAGCTCTGTTGATTCCTCCTTGTTTATAAATAAAGGTAACTCTGGAACTACCGTAGTGTTGGTTTATGTTGACGATATTGTCATAACAGGTGATAATCAACAAGAAATCCAAAAGATTAAAGCAATGCTGCATTCTAAGTTTGCTATCAAGGATTTAGGGATACTGAAATACTTCTTGGGTCTTGAAGTTGCTTACTCAAAGAAGGGGATTTTTCTAAATCAAAGAAAATATGTATTGGACCTGTTACGCGAAACAGGAAAAATGGGAATAAAACCTTGTGACACTCCTACTGAAAGTGGTAATAAGCTTGATAATGAAAGTGAATTGCTTAAAGATACTGGTTCGTACCAAAGGTTAGTTGGCAAACTAATTTACCTCACAATTACTAGACCTGATATATCATATGCAGTAGGCATAGTCAGTCGTTATATGCACGCTCCTCCTGTTAAGCATATGCATGCTGTTACTAGGATTTTGTAGTACTTAAAAGGGTTACCAGTCAGGGGAGTTTTGATGAGGAAAAATGTACATGATTCAGTTTCGGGTTATAGTATAATAGCATACTCGGATGCCGACTATGCAGGATGTCCAGTTGATCGCAAATCAACAACAGGGTTCTGCATTTTCTTTGGTGGTAACCTGGTCACATGGAAAAGTAAGAAACAAAGTGTTGTTTCTCGATCTAGTGCTGAAGCAGAGTACAGAGCCATGGCGTCAACTACATGTGAGATTGTTTGGCTTTGGGCGTTAATAAAAGAATTGGGATTTCTTTCACCTCAGCCAACAAAGATGTTTTGCGATAATCAGGCTGCGATGCATATTGCTTCAAATCCTGTATTTCATGATCGTACGAAGCACATTGAAGTGGATTGTCATTTTGTGAGAGAGAAGATGCTGGCCAAAGTAATCTGCACTCCTTTTGTTCGTAGCCATCAGCAACTTGCAGATGCTTTCACTAAAGGGTTACCTGCTGCACAATTTCATGGCATATTGTCCAAGTTGGGCTCTATTGACATCTTTGCACCAACTTGAGGGGGAGTGTCGAATGGAGAAGAAATTCGATTAGATTCTTACTTCTATGTGTGGGTTGTCACTTGCAGTAAGAAAATATACCGCCTATAACTGCATATTTTTGTGTGGTATTCTTACCATTGATATAGATACGATGTAATCTATATAACCTTGTACCTGTAACCTCTCTAAACACATAATAAGAAAACCTAATCATCTTCTCCCGTGGAGTAGGCTTAAGCATAGCCGAACCACGTAATTGATGTGTACTTTCTCTTATATCCAACATGATATCCAACAAATACACTTTGATGTTAACTTGCACTAGAATAACATCAAACAATCGAACCAATTGAAGTAGCACAAACTCTCAAAGACACTAAAATGCAGTTTTTGTTTCAAAAGCAATAATCAAGTTTTCCTCTGGTTTTTTCATGTCTCTGTGTGAGAAAGAAGAATGGAATCTTTTTATGGTGACCGTTCACCAAAGGACATAACTCAAACATTTAGTTGCGTCCGTTCTGACCAACCCCAATTTTATTCATATTTGGAATTGGAAACGGATTTGGGGCCCATCCAAATCCGATTTCCTACCATTTGTTTATTTTGGAGCTATAAGATAAAAACATCGAAACGTTTTTACTATTATAGTACATTAACGTCCCTCAGTTTCTAAGACCAATGCCCCTTTACTGCTATCATCGGTAGTCGATATGCTATCTGCGTAAGATAATCCTGCTGTCTCCAACAAGAGCATGTATTCTGTTTTGCCATTGTTTGGCCTTTCCTCCTCATCCATGTTCCCATCAAGGTCATTAGTAGGCATCCTCATCAATCCGTGTAGCACCGTTGCGACTTCTCTCATTGTAGGTCTTTTTTCTCCCTTCACTCTTAAGCATTTTTGTGCAAGTTCAGCCACTTGTTGAATCTGTTGGTGCCCATGTACACTCCTGATCCGCTCAATATCATTATGTACCAAACTGCCGTCAAGAATGGCAAACAACTTGTCGTTTTTCATTGAAGAAAGGAAATAATTCGCCAGATTTCTATCCTCTTCAGGTCTGTCTGGAGAAAATACTGCTTTAGCTGTTAGTAGTTCCACAAGAAGAACGCCGAAACTGTAAACATCGCTTTTATCTGTCAATTGGTTTGATTGCATGTACTCGGGATCTAAGTACCCAAAAGTACCTTGAACCACTGTACTTAATTGAGCTTGATCAGTAGGATTCAACCTTGAGCCACCAAAATCCGAAACTTTTGCTTTGTAATCATCGTCTAGAAGTACATTACTTGACTTGATATCTCTGTGAATTATGGGTATGGAAGCTTCACCATGCAGGTAGGCTAACGATCCTGCAACTTCTGAGGCGATCCTTAAACGATCTTCCCATGAAAGAGTAACGGAACCTCTTTGGTTCTCAGAATGTTCGTGTAGATGCTGGTGAAGGGTACCATTGGCAATATATTCATAGACTAGTAGAGGAACTTCACTCTCCAGACAGCAACCCATGAGCTGAACCACATTTTTGTGATTGATTTGAGATAGAACAACAATTTCGTTTATGAATTGCTCGTTTTGGCTCCTATCGACAACTTTCGTTTTCTTAATTGCAACCACATCTCCGTTAGCTAAGGTTCCTTTATACACAGTGCCAAACCCTCCCCGTCCAAGAATTTGACTTTCGTGATAGTTGTTAGTCGCCTTGCTTAGTTCCTGCTCGGTGTATATTGTAGCAATTGATCGGTGCTTCTTTTCACCTCTGTGATCATTTCTAGTACTAGTCTCTATATCATCTTCGCGTTCATCAAGGAGTTGATTTAGAATAAACCCACCATTTTGCTTAAAGAATTCCTCCTTGACTCTCATGTGCTTCCTTTTCCTATATCCCCAAGATATCCAAAAGCCAGACAAAAGAGTCACAACTAGAAGGGATAAGCCTAAGCAGGCCCCTGCACAAAGTAAATAGTTTCAGACTTTAGACAATTTCATGGTAAAAAAACTTGCAAGAGAATGGGGTTTCAAGGTCTTTTTTTTTACACTTACCAAGAACAATTTTGTTAAATTTATGCTGTTTCTGTAGACTCTCAGGATAGCAGTCCAAAAAATTATTTCTGACTTCAGATTGGTATCCCTTGTTGCAAGAACATTCGTAGCTCCCTTCCGTGTTTCGGCAATTGCCGTTAGGTCCCATGCATACCTCCTTACATTCATCAATGTCTGTTCCGGAAAAAAGAAGGTTCAACATAAAGTGAATTACATTTACTATTACTGGCAATAGAATCAGTAAAATATACCTTGACAACCACCACCGGTGCTACTGTTAAGATAAGGATTCCCACTATAGCCTGCTGCACAACTACAACGATAACCTAGAGCTCCAGTAGTATTGTCTGCAGATATGCAGTCAGTGTTTGGTCCACATGCATAGCTCATCAAGTTTCTTTTTGCTTCACCGCATGTCTCGTTACCAACAGTCCAATCAACCACCACAGGAACACTTCCAGTTCCATTGTTTTTGAAATTCTTGAGATATGACGAAGAAAAATTGAAAGATCTTTCTTCAACTAAAAACCCATAACCACATGGATTGAAACTCAAACTTGTATTGTCGTTAAACATGCTCCCGACTCCGATTTTGAATGATTTTATTCCGGACGGGATTGAGGTCTTGCAACAGCCAACACCACCGCAGGACCCGTCAGTGGCGTCTTCATTTTTATTGCAGACTGACAAACATCCTGTACCACTTGATGCATTACTATCTAGTCCTAGATATGCCCAGGTATTGCAGCCGATACCAATGAACTTGTTTTTTGTACTAGAGAAGGTGAATTTTCCCAGAGTGGCTTTCGATTTAACCCTCGGTGTTTTCCTCTCTGGACAATTTCTGGCTACAAAGACTTCGGTTGTCATCTCCCCATCCAGTATTGATATACTTGAGATGTTATAGCCACCACGTCTTGGTTTGGTGGAACCGATGAGACTGTCGTCGCATTTTATTTCGAAATATTCCGAAATGTAACAACCATGGCCGATGCCAAACGGGTAGGGTATGCTAACGTTCCCGCAGTGATCTTGGCAACCATGCTTGGTTATTACCGTGGAAGCAGTGATTGCTATTTCTGCTCTAGATGCTAATTGCAGCCATATTAACAAGAGGAAACACTGAAACTTTACAGAAATATATAAAGCCATGGATTATTGGATCAGTTGTTTCGTTATCTCATTATTTATGCATACAGTAGGTGCGGCCACCACAACCATGACGATCCCTAATCTTTAACATATCTCCCTATTTCCGAGAATAAGTGTCCTTTGAAAAGTCATAAAGAAATGACACCATAAATTAACAATTAGGGCTGCTTGACTCAGCATCACAACAAACAAATGATCCATTGATATTATACTCCCATACTAATTTAAGAGGAAACGAGTGAAATATTTAGTTTAAAGATTCAGATGTAACACGACTTGGTAAACTATATCAATTTAATTCATTTGTAACCAGATGTTAACATAAACACTGGCATGGCTCAAGATAAACTTGCAAAGAATAATACACCTCCGGACGAAAGAGAGAAATGGGCATTTACATACGGCAATGTAACCTCCCTAAATTTGGCCCCATGAAAAAATAATTCCGGTGGATTGTATATAGTAAAATCGGAAAACTCCTTATAAAAGAAGATTGTTTAACCCTTTCTCAATTAGTTGCTAATTACATGATTAAAGTCTAAACAAGATTAATTAGTCTTAATTCTCACATTAAAACAAGAGTAAAAATGATCAAACATTATCAAATGAGAATCACCCAAGTTTTTTTAACCAAAATCTTGATTCTGAACAATGGACAATCAGTCTATATATATAGACACTTAAGTCGATTATGCTTGGGTTCTCGAACAATCGGTAAATATTATTACCCAAATAGGCCGATTAATGTTAAGCTACCCAGAAATTTAAACAACTTAATCGGTATACCCATACATATTTATTGGCCGATAGACTTTCAAGGTGAAAGTTCTTGAAAAATAATCGTTGTAAACTAATGAACATAAAGGACGATTATGTGTACAGAGGAGATTCATATACTTGAGCATTCTTAATCGGTGTATCTTAAAACCATCATCTAACGATTTCAAAAAATGGATTTTTCTGGAAGTCAATAATTGTTTTTGGAGAGCATTATTATGGAACGATTGTCAGACAATTGTTGTATGTATACACCAAGGTAAACCGATTAATACATAAAAACTGACAGAAATCTAATTACACAAAACCCATATTCATTCACATAAATTAGCAACCAAAGTTAACATCCTACACAAACATGCCAAGGAAGTTTAAAGTCGACACAACCAAAGTTAAACAACATAACGAACGAGTTTTAAGTCAACATAACCAAAGTTAAACAAGTGTTTTCAAACTAGTTAGAGTTTAACCACGACCACGACCTCTTCCACCACCGCGACCTCCACGAGCACTACTACTACCACCTCGAGCTTTTTTAGCTGGTGGTGCTTCTTGTGTAGCCTCACCACCGCGACCACCACGACCTCTTCCACCACCACGTCGTGGTTCTTGTGCATCCTCATGAGCAGCGCTTGTTGTGGCTTCATTCCCCCTTGTCTTGCGCTTTGGCCTCTCCGGTGGTGGTTCTTGAGATTTTCCAAACAAATATCCACGACGTTTATTCTCCAGGTTCAACAATTGTTCAAGAGCTTTGTTCAAGATCCTCTCAGCCCTCTTATCTATACCACCTTTCACAATCTCTGTCTGGAACTCCTTGATCATTTTGCAGACTCGAGGTCTCTGTTTTTAATCATACAACATACACTAAGTACATATATATAATGATTAAAGTTAATAGGACTCAAGCGAATACTTACATATACATCGACGACTTCTTTTGGATCAGCAATAAACTTTCTATTATCAGGGCGTATGACATGAGGATAGGAAGTCATCTTCAACCACTCCATATATCCAGGGAAGACCCAATCATTCGGAAAGATAGGAGCATCAAGGTCAACAAAATGCTGACCTCTGTTGTCCCAATCAGTGGATGTACAAGGAGGTTTGTGCACAATTTCAATTGCATGAGGATAGGACATACTTATGTCCCTATCAAATCCACCCAATCCGAGCGCCTCTTCGCTTGGTTCTTTTTGTACACCACCACATTGACGAGCCACTCTTGTCGGATTGTAGAAAACATATCCGGAGGGGTGAAACAATGGACCAAAGTACCTTTGTACGCGGCTACGAACACACTTTTCTTCTTCTCTCCTTTTAATGTAAGGGTCGAAGACAACTTTCTCCACAGGATAGTTGTCCAACCGAGTCCTAATATCAATCAATTCTTGCTCTGGTCCCGAGGGCTTCCCGTTGTACTTGTATTTGTTTCCTAAATAGTGAGGACCTTCACCCTTTCCCCAATCAGGGTTCTCCTTCGCCCTTTCGGCAAACTTTGAGAAGTGCAAATATATGAACGCCTACAAGTGAAGCATGGGAGTATAAGATACTAAGTATACTACCACAAAAAGGATAACGACAAATGAATGTACATGGATTACCTGAAGCATAGGCATACTGCCCCCAATTTGATCCTTCTCAGCCCTAGAAGCTTTTCTCATCTCATTCAACAAGAATGCAAGACAAGCAGTGCCCCATGAGATCTCATTCAACCTATCCAAGTCAGCCAAAAACTGCACATAGGTAGCATTCACCCGAGAACCAGATGTGTCGGGGAATATGACACATCCCAAGATGTAGAGAATGTACGCAGTGGCTGTCGCAGTGACCCGCTTGGGATCCAACTTGCCCTCCTCATGAAGCCGCATAGTCCCCTTGAATTGGTCCCTCAGAGATTTCAATTGGAATGTCTTCGACCTTTGGTTTCCAGAATACATCTCTTTATCGGTCTTCGCCTTGTCCCAACCCCATTTGGCTTCGGTAAATGCATAGATAAGCGTCCAGTCAAGGTCTTTGGCGAAGGCGGAGACCTCGGGTGCGCCTTCCACGTCCTTGAGAAAGTCCATGTCCTTGGTAAAGCCGATGCTCCTAACTGATTTGCCTTCAATGCTTAGACCTGTAATCTCATGAGCATCATCCGGAGTGATGGTCTTTCGCCAAACCAGAAGTGCATAGAATCAGTACCCGCATAATACCTCTCAAGGAATGCAGAAACAAGTGGTCTGTCATATCCAATGGTGGAAGTACTGGCAATGGCAGGATACAACCCCGAGTTCTTGACGATCTCGACCACTTGAGGGGCTTCACCGCTAGCTAACCACTTCTCAAATGCTTCAGGATCCTCAGGGCGTGCACCTACCCTTTCCAAGGGCCATTTGCCCATCTTTCCCGACGCCGATTGGTGTTTGAGAAGACGTATTGCATCCTCGTGATCCTACAAAACATAGATGTTTTGTAACATGAAATTGAGTTATCTTGGATGAATAAACGAAGAAAAAAAGAACTAAATGAGATACTTACGATGGTTCTGTAGACGATATTCGCCCAACTACCCACATAGCCCCATAAGTCGTCCATATTATCCAAAGGTGCACCTAGCTCCTCGTCGGGAAACATCTGCTCTTTGGTTGGCATGTAACTCCTCATTTGTTTCTTAGCCTTCTTTTCTTAAGCCCCCTGTTGTCCACCCTCTTGTTGTATTGGTTCTTGGGGATGTACAATTTGAAGTGGTTGTATTGGTTGTTCAGGTGCTTCATTCTCGGGCTCTTCCCCTGCCAGTAAGACAACCAATTCTCCACCCGCTGGTTGTTGAACATCAGCTGCATCAGCTGGGGATTTCTCTTGTATTTCTTCAACTGCAAGTGTTGTTGTTTCGGAGATGTTTTGATCGACATCAAGCTGTCTAGCAGCAACTTTACGACTGGCCATACTCAAAGGTGCACCACCCTCTCTACGGGGAGGCAATCTAACTTGTGTGGCGGTAGGATCTGCAACAGGATCCTGTCTCTTCTTCTTGACAACCTCTTTAACCTTAGCCTGTGGTGTGTTGGATTTCATGTTTTCCCTATAACACAAAACAAGAAACAAATTAACAGTTACACAGAAACCAATCGGCTCAATTAAAATGAAATAGAAACCGATTAATAACATAAGAAGAAAAAAAACGGTGGACATTGGTGAAAAAATAAACCGATTATATTTTCATACTTACACCAATCGGCTTTTGTAAGTGTTTAGAACCAACGCTTATGGAGTCACAGGAAAATCAAGATTTGTATACTACATTAATCGGCACACAAAGTCTTAAACATAAAACGATTATGAAAGGAAGAAATAAACGGTGAACATGTTTATGAATATTAACCGATTAAATTCTGGCTCAAATCAGTCGGTTTATTCACATGGAAACAATCAACGATTAAGGCTAAGAAACTTTGGGAATTTTTAGCCTGAAAAATTAATGCAATCGGCTTAAATAAGACAACATATATAACGAATAACAACTGCTATCGGCTTACTAAACACAAAAGAAGAAACGATTATGGCATAATTCTTTCGTTGATTATTCATACGAAATTGTAACGATTGTGCCCTAGAATTCGAAAAGGCAAATTTCTAATTTTAGAGGGAAAACTAATTGGTTTATGTTCAATTGAATATAGAACGATGGAAAATAATCGTTTTAAAATCATAAAAACATACTACGATTGTTGTTCCGCTATAGTTTCAGAAGATGAACACGATGAACAATCGTTGGATTTTGACACTAACATAGAACGATTATGGGTAACAGTTGCGAACTGTCGGGTTGAAAATCATCAAATTGGAGTGCAAATTCAACCAAATTTCAAATGAAATACCTCATTCTCATCACCAGGGGTGGGCTCTTCTTCATCTGCTTCTCTTTAAGAGCTTGTAATTCTTCTTTACTCGCTCTCCTCGTTTTCGGGTTCGATGAAGAAATTTGATAAACTTTGTATACGTCGATTCCTGATTCTTTGAATAATCTAGGGTCCGGTCCTTTATTCTTTTCTCGTTCCATCGTGTTTTATAGAAATTAATCGTGATTTTTTTTTTAGAAATCGTCGATTAGTCGACGATGTTTTGGTTTTGAAAATAAAATGAAAATGAAGTAGAAGAAGAAGAGAAAGAAGAAGAGAATCGGTATATTTATGAAAATGAAATTTGGTTTAAGTTTTGGGGTTTAATTAGAGAAGTTACTGTGGGGGCATTTGGGTATTTTCGCCAATTTTTAGTTGTCCCATAACCACCTCTAAAGGATAGGTATAAAATTTCATGGGGCCAAATACTCACTCATGGGGCCAAATTTAATTAGGCAATCTTAATCAAATCAATTTTTGCGTTCCTAGCACATGTATCACCGGAATGGGACATAAAAAAAAGTGTTAAACAGTTGAATTGATCACTGGTCGGACAATAATTGGGAATACTTGCATCAGGGCCTCCAGGGTGGGATGTTTTTGTTTTCATCTGGGCCTCAGGGATCTAAGGCTAACAACATGTTTGTTTTTTCCTCTGTACAGGCTAACCTCTACGGTGGACCCCATTTTAGTTGGTGTTTGTTTTTTCCTCTATTTCTACTAAGTACCGGCTAAACTCTACAAATGTAGAGAAAATGAGATAGCACCAACCAGGTGCTATCTTTCAGCCCAATCTCTATTAAATTATGAAAAAGTCTAATATGCCCTTGCATAAATTTAAAATTTCCGAGATCTCGTCCTCAATTCAAAATATTTTCATCTCTTCTCGTTCTCTCTGCCCTAGAAATATCCCCAACTTCTCATTTGGAAGAGCAGTAATTCATCAATCGATCTCACCGATGAATAGGTATTAAATCGTCAGACATAGGTTTATCATCAGAAAGTAATGATAGGCTGAGGATGATTATGATAATCCCGACGTCAACAACAAGTAATGAGAAGTTGGGGTACTATTTCAAAACAAGAACAGAGGGAAGATGTGATGCTGCTGACATTGTGATTAATGAGATTAAATGATTGTAATTGCTTTCTATTATACTTAGGAGGATTGGGTTGTATATGAATTGCGGGGATGGAGCAATGTTCAGGTTTAAGAAATCAAACCAAGCTTATCAAATCTCAACAAGAAACACGCATACATGGTGTTTGTTTCAATGTCTGAACCAAGAACGAATAGAGAGCAGAAATGTTAGGATGATATTCACAGAATTTTTGAATTTCATAAAGGTAAAATGAGAATTATACAAAATCAGTTACATTTTTAATTTTAAGACAGAGTTTTAATGTAGGGGTAAAACAAACATAAATTTAAGATATCTTAGGTAGTGGTATTTAAATAGAGATAGAGATAAACCTCTATGTAAAACCCTCTACTAATCTAGAGGTGAAAACAAACATGCTGCAAGTCTTAATTAGCAATTAGAATAAAGAAGCAAAAAAAAAAAAAAAATGAATAAAAAAGGGTGTTTTGAACCCTTTGGAAATTTTGCATCCCCTTCTTTTGGACTTTCACGAAATGATTTTGGTTCTCCCTTAAGTTTTAATATTTTTTTAAATACTAAACTACCCTTTAATTATTAGAGATAATTATTGTATTAGTGTTACTCATAATGATTAGATTAGTGTTAACATAAATCAGAGGGAGAGGAAATCATATTGTGTTAGATTTTTTTTGAGAGAGAAGAAAAAGAGAGAAAAAAAGAAAAACTTGGGTGTTTTTTTGGTTTTTTTTTTTTTTTGTGATTTGTGTGAGATGTTTGGTGGATACTATAAGGGTGAACCTCCACGTAGCAGAGGCGGAGCCAGGTGGGTTCATCAGGGTTCCTATGCACCCACGACAATTTGAGATTAGTTAAAATAGGCTGGTTAATTTGTAAACTGTGGGTGCAAAGTTATAAAGAAAAGAAAAGTAAAAGAATAAAATGAAAAACACTTTACTATTATTCTCGTCAGGACAAATCGAAAACCATTATTTTTCGTTTTTTCTTTCCTTTACCAGTCCAGCAGTGTTTCTTTATAGAGAAACCAGAGATTTGCTGATGATCGAGACCGACCATTCACTGAAAATTGAACCATCATAGGGTAATTGCTTAACCTCTCTTTTCTTTGAATGAACTTTATGTTCAATTATACTTGAATTTGGTTTGCTAATGCTATTTAAAGTTAGGTTTTTGCTGGTTTTCAATATCAAAAGTATGATTCATCCGAAATTCAGCAATTGGTCATCACAATTTAAGGTTTATAAGGATACCCACCAATCTATATGTCATCTGAACTTAGTTTTATTTACTTTTCATTGCTCATGAATATAGAAAACATATTAAAAAAAATTGCAACCTACATCCACAAAAATGTCACACCCACAACTTAAATCTCCTGGATCTG
The DNA here is from genome assembly GCA_023529015.1 of Papaver nudicaule. Lineage (NCBI taxonomy): Eukaryota > Viridiplantae > Streptophyta > Magnoliopsida > Ranunculales > Papaveraceae > Papaver > Papaver nudicaule. The sequence goes on along the minus strand of JAJJMA010010911.1, from coordinate 994 downwards.
CCCCTGCACGTAAGAAACCTACGAAGATCTTCGTTCCCATCGCGAGAGATCCGAACATGGGAGAATTCTTGTCGCTAGGAAACGTTTTCACTCCATCGGAAACTCTAAAGCAAAATGATGATTTCGATGGTTTTTATGTCCCAAATCCGGAAAATGAGCCATTGTATGATGAACCCAATGCTTCTAGTACATATGTATACTTCAATATCATGTTTAATCTCATTTGTATAGCCTTAATCGATCTGAAGGTGCGAATTTTATGCCTCACCAGCTTCACATTCAACCCATAAGAAGCCATCCTACTGCATGACATGAAGAACAGTTCGGCCCATAATAAAGGAAGAATATAAAGCTTGTATATATATGAGAGGGCGACATTCGACTCCTAAATCTCAAAGCCGAATGTGCATTCGGCTCTTAATGGTTTCAAGCCAAATGTGTATTCGACTCACACGATTCAGCCATCGAATGAGCCAAATGTTATGGCTCATATTGATCAACAAGCAAAGAGATCTCCAGGAGTGTATTCGGCTCATAATGTGGTACTACATTTGAGCCGAATGCACATATTCGGCTGGTTCCTTAAATGTTCTTATTTTCCGAATGTATATTCGGCTTGTTAGGCAAAAATAATTTGAGCCGAATTTTGGCATTATTACATGTTTTTTTCTCTCCTCTTACCTTGTGGAATATTTTGGTAGGTTGTTCATGCTGGTATCGAAAATAACGCAGAAGAAATGGATCCCTTACAAACCATTCACGAAGATACTAAAGATCACTATGGACCTTGTGACTTGGTAGGTTTTTTTACTTCATTCTTCTCTTTTTCTTAACCCCATTCTATTGCAAAGCCTTAATTGTTGCACTTTGATTATGTAGACTTGGAATAGTAGAGATGAATGCCAATACTGGTGTTTTTGCCTGAAAAACACTGTACCGTCTCTGGGTGAAAAAGGAGGGGTACCGAAATACTACCAACTTTTCGTTTTGGCTC
>JAJJMA010010894.1:298-20132 GCA_023529015.1 Papaver nudicaule | reverse complement strand
TGGAACAAACCTTGGATTTGTGATTTATCAAGAACCTAGTCATCGTCAGTATCCAGTAATTCCATTTGCTTCTGAGCTTTATCATGAACCCCCACCACCAATTCGCGAGGATGATCCACATGTGATTCATCAACGTCATCTATACACAACATCAGGAGCCATTGCACTATAGCTGCTTGTGTATTGATTGTGATAGGATTGTATGCATCAACATGATTCGCGGAAAAAAGATGGTGGATACGTCTAGACGATCCGTCTTTAATCCTTATGAATGAACTTATCTCTATCTACCCTTAACATATTTTGTGTTAGCTTTAGTTGTTGAATTGTGTTATTTTGTTAGTTAAACTTTTCTTTCCTAAATTCTATTAAGTTGGTTTGGGTGCTTTTGTATGCTGCAGTTATATTATATTACAATGTCAATTGAAAAGTCTGTATAAAAGTCGTCCTAGTATAGGAAACAACCGAGACGATTCACAAAAAACTCTCTGACCGGTGCTTTCATAAACCTATATTTTCGTAGTAGCCACCATTGAATAGGCACCACCATTGAAGTTGATAGACCAGTCTTTTGCTATCGTCAAGTTTTGTGTTAAAAACTTGACGATTTAGTGTTGGAATTTGAACCTACTCTGTCTGAATTTCAAACAAACTCGTTATGGTTTTGAACCCACATTATGACGTTTTTCTGTGATTTAAAATGGTGTCGTTTAGTTATCTCTCTTTACCATGACGATGATTTGATATATACCTACTTTCGTCATATATTATTGGCAAAAACTTAACGATTTTGTTCTCTGTCAGCTCAAATTAAAATTCATAATCAAACTAGCCGCCATGTAGAATATAAGTGAACAAATTCAAAATAAACCATTTCCACCTACAATAAAACCATAGTAGTTGAATGAAATACATGCCGATATTAATTGAATATGAAACACACCACTTTCTTAGCTTGATTTAAACAAAAACAAAATGGAATAAACTCACAATAAAGGGTCATAGGTGTGTCTTGCCTTAACTTATGGTTACCTAATCATCAAATCCCCCTTTGGACTCGATCTTCATATCCTGGTAGAGGTGGGAGTGGGCGAGACATGTAACCCAAGATGGGCATTTAGTCAACCATCTTCATCCAATGCGCAGCTATGACTCTGGAACGGTGTGAAGGATCATTGGGAAGAGGAACTCCTTCATATCCATATTTGTCGGAGCCCGCAACAAATATTTTGCCCTTATTGAGGATAGCATACCCCTCAATTGCCCTGTTGAAATCTTCGTTTCCACACCCAGCTAAGACCGTCCAAGTTGGGTCATCGAAGATTTCTTTCCAGGAATGGGAAAACTCCAATGGTTGATCCACATTGTTGATGATTGCCGGTGGATCACGAGACAGGGGTCCCAACATGGGTAACAATCCAAGGTTTTTCATCCAATGTGTATCAATCATGCGTTCAACAAGTATTTCATTTCGAGGTAGAGAAATTGCAGCATGTGGTTTCCCTTCCGCACCTACAATAAAAAAAAAATGTCAAGAAAAATTGACATTCCCTCAACAGCTGCTTCCCATCCATATTATTCATTCCCACCAGAGACCAACCAAAATGGATCCATGAACTTTGGAGCTTTTTCACGAAATCCACTCGGCTGACCTCCATATTTCGCATAACCACCACTACTTGTACCAATTTGTTGATTTCATATGGCCATATTGATTGATATAGTATGAAGGATTGATTGAAATAAAAGATAAAGAGTTGTAGAATGGGGGTTTCCACTTAAAATAGAGGAGAGTGCAGATGAAGTCGGTATTTTTTAGGTTTTAAATGAAAATTTTAGGGTTGGGTTGTAATCCAACCACAATTAGGACGCTTTAAATACACAGATCGCCATGTTTTAGTCATATTTGTGACGATTTTTGTGGTTTTATTAAACTCGTCAAGTTAGGCATTACAAATCATGAAGATTTTAGGTGTTGGAAACATCCCATTCTGTATGAATTTTGCCTAAACTCGTCATGGATTTGAACCCTTAAGTATGACGACTTCAACTATAACCAACATGGTTGTTGGTTAAATCGCCAGGGTTGTACTAGTCACCATGGCGATTATTTGTCTATCCTTGGTATTTTTTTTTGAGTTTCTCTGTCGGAGTCGTCAAGTTAAGCATTGCAAGTCATGACGATTTTAGGTGTTGGATATATCCCATTTTGTCTGAGGTTTGCCTAAACTCTTCATGAATTTGAACCATACGTATTATGACTTCACCTATAACTAACTTGACTATTGGTCAAATCGGCATGGTTGTAGTACATATCCTGACGATTTTAAAGTCTAATTAATTTTGGCAAAGTGTCCAAACAATTGTACTAATGATCATCTAAAAACCTTGCCGATCACTATTTTTTTTGTGTTATCCTTGTCAGAGTCGTCATGCATTTGGGTACAAAGCATGACGATTTTTAACAATCCTTTCAACTTTTGAACTTAGTCAATGCAAAAATTGATGTAGGTAAGAAATACTTGAAAATTAGTTGTAAATACGAAATACATTGCACTTCATAAGTTTGATTTTCCACATACAATGTTCAAAATATAGTTGGCCATATAACTCACTCACTACTTGTCAGGGATGCTAATAGTACGCAAAACGTCATCGATTATCGCCCAAATTGCATAGAGAACTCGTATTTCTTCTTCCACACCATAGAGTTTAAGATAAAAGTACCTTGGGGATTATGCTGGTGCACCGGTGGTAGTGACACTTCTTCTTGAGCTTCACCCCTATAAAATGGAGTTTCTTCACAAATTTCATAATAATTCTTCTATCCTGAATCTCCGGTGTGCAAACTACCTTCGAGGGGATAAATGAGTAACTCCCTGCAGGAAACTCAGGAGTAAAGGAATGCACAACACAAAGAAAAGTGTCCGCTAAAAGTTATCCACACTCAGACATTTTCATCAAATATTTATACCCAGCTGTCTTAGCTCCCTTACACCCTTTCACATTAGAAACCAAGTCTTTGAATTTAGATTTTAGAGATATCCAATTGCTTTCAAGCATCAAAGAAATATAAAATTCCTTGTCCTTTAGTAGTTAAGCGACCATCATTTTTCTTACATATTTTACTTGGGTCAAGCCCAGCGCATCCGGCTCATCAAAATGCCCCAACTGTTCACAAGCAACGTGGTAACCACAATGTCCATCCCCATCGACGTCATATGTTGATATAACGAAATCCTTGATGATAAAAGGGAGGTCATCCATATAGTCTTTGTATATTGTATGAGTGGTCCTCAGTGGTCTTCCGGTGTTTGCATTCTTGGGGGTCAACATTGGTCCAACCTCAATTTATATTGTTTGCATTCCGCTTTGTCGGTTTGACTGTGGCGTGCACAGTTCCTCATCATCATCCATTGGGGCACTTCATACACATGCTGACACTAATGATGATCCCATTCCTTGTGCTGTTTCTCTTGCCTTGGAAAGAGCTTGTGCTTTTGGGTCGGCAGAACTCTCTTGGGTAAGGACCATTTTCCAGCCACTTTTATGCTTCTTCTCCCCCGCTATGTATTCAGATTCCGCTAGCTCTTCTAGGGTAGGGTCTCTCTTAGTACTATTTTTAAGCTTCTTCTCCTTTCTAATTTCAGCATAGGAGGTTACGGTGCTTGGTCTACCGGTGGGTTTTTCTATCTCCGGTTCTTCAGCAATAGTCAAACTACGCTTAAGGGAAAGAATAGTGTGTTCACACAAAACTTGTTTACTCACATGATTCATGGCGGGGGATGATTCAAATATTTCACGATGCGCATCGGTGTCAACCCAAGGTTGTCTATCGTCGAATGTATAAGCGAGAATAAACGATAGTTGGATGAATATCCTCAAGCGGAATAAAATCTTCATATTTACTGAGACGATGAAGACACGGAATCCCTATACCGATCGGCGTCTTACATTCACAAACTTCCATTATACCGTTGTTTACCATCTTTTTGTATATAGCACGTTGCTCCATCATATAATTTATCGTCCAATGTGATACTCGGAACATAATATAACGAAGCAATCTTCTCTCCTCATTATAATTGGTGCAAAACATGTGCCTACTCTTTCCTATTTCCTTTTGAATCCTCTACAAATCATGTTTGATGTACTCATGGATTCCTCCTTGTATCGTAACCATCCCATTATGACATACATCGAGCATTTTCTTTAACCAACCATGAGCTCCCTCAACCGTACTCATTGCCTCATTCTTGAAACGAGGATTATCATAAGTCCATGCATATATAAACTTGTCTTTGTGGTCGTCTAACTACGAATTTGTGCAATAATTCACCGCTTTATGATACTTAGGTCTCCATAAATCATCCCATTTCTTCAAATTTACATAAAACTTCTCCTTGGTATTCGAGTGAACCAATTGATCTCAGTCTAACAAATAATCCTTCCATCCCCCCACCCCCCCTTCTTTCTCCTCCTTTAGTTTATCTTTAGACAGTTGACTCCTTCGGTCATCTTCCTCTTCCGAACTCACAACCTGTCTTTCCCTTGGGATTTTGGAAATGAATCTTTGTTTTTGCTAAGATGTATTGTTGGATGTGCCAAGTGCAAAGCAAATTTTATGCTAAGGGAAAAACCTCTCGTATTGCCCCCATCAATTCAATCTCCCTATCTTTTATTATCACCCCTGGAGTTTGACCCCTGTAGATTTTCTCAATGTGCCTAAATATAGTCCTCCCTTGTCTCGTGTTGCATAAAACACCAAGCCACAGTAAAAGACAATTTCTTTGATGTTTGACCCACAATGTTCAATAAAGGCAGATTGTACTTATTGGTTTACAATCCATCATCAATACCCGAGGGAAGCACAGAGCTAATTCATCATCTTGGGATGAGCCAGAAAATTGTGTGTCACCTTGTCTTTCATCCCCATACTATGATTAAAGTAATAGTTGTGTTTCTCTGCTAACCAAGCCGATTGTTGCAGAACCACTCTTCCCTCCCATTCCTCCCTTCGTAACATTGATTTAGCTTTGTAAATTTGGGATAGTGTATAAAGTTTATCTTTGAACTTATCTTTAATCACACTGAGAATCCTTTTCGGTTGAATTCCTCTCATATGCCTTACTAATCAATTTTCGTTTGACTCAACCTTGCAACATAAGCATATCCAACAAGAGATTCAGGTTCCGGATGGTTGTGCCAACCACATACTACCTCGCACCTTATTGAATATCATCCTAAAAGGGCAATCGTTCTTTTTTGACTTAGTCTTGGACACTTTTCGGTTGGTGGGCGTCCATTTGTACACGTAACCCTTTTTCTCGTGAATTACAATTTTGCGTCCCTGCTGGCAAATCATATGAAACCAAGTCTTTCCAGTATTGTTGCTCTGCACAACCACGCACATTATTTCTTTTGCTTTCGCAACAGCCCACAACTTTGCCTCATTTATACTATACCTACATTAACAAAAATGTTAAATTTCGAAGGATAATCAAGTGACATGGAAACATGTGCCAAAACAAGAAATTTGGCATACCTGATCAGTTAGATAAAATGGGGTGGTATCTTCAGTTTTCATTTTGAGGGCTTCGGGTTGAAAATCATCTTCTTCCACATCCAACAACGGTAACTACAAAACAAACAGTCGTCAGAAATAGCCAAACAATCGTCAAGGTTGTTTCTACTTGCAAGTCGACTTAAATATTTTCATAGATAATCGTCATGATTTGCAAAATAATCATGACGATTTAAGTTTGTTTTTGGGACAAAGTGGGGATTTTTGGGACCCTATAATCGTCACAATTATAAATACGACCATGTCGAGCCGAATTAAATGACCCCACGTAAAGTTACATGCCACAAAATCGTCACAGGTTGAAGTACAACAGTGACGATTTATCATCTCTGGGTGTGTTTCACATACAAAGTCGTCAGGATCCTCTAATATATCCTGACGATTTTAAGAATCGACGAGTTTTTCTACACGGACTCTGACAACTCTGGTAATAAAACATGCATAATTTTGACGATTAAACGAATTTTACACACAATCACCACATTTTATGAAGCATACCTCGTTGTTTTCAGCATTGGGTTGTTCATTTGTGTGGTTTTCGTACTCGTTGAAGTCAAAAGGATCTTCATAACCAAGAGAGTTTTGTTCCTCATTATACAATTGACTTTGATCGTGCAACATCTCCATAACGGCTTCATCTACTATATTATTGATCAACACGACTTAAGCGAAACTCACTATCGTTTTGAGGACTTGAATCACTTATTTTCCATAAACCCCAAGTTTTTCCCCCTAAACCCTCTCCTTCTTATTTCTCTCTAAACAAATAATTCTAATTTCAATTTTTTATCCTAACCATAATATAACCCTCAACACTAATAATTTTTTCTTATCAAATTTAATTAACAACTAATCATATCATTAATTTCTACTAATCAAGTGTTGTTTTGTATTTAAAAAAAATATTTTTTATATAGGATAACCCTTTTACTTCACCCTAATACTATTTTGTCCTTTAGTGCTTGCCCCCCCTAGTGAAGGGCCTCGCCCCAAAAACAGAAAGGAAGAACTAGCGAGGCAACGTAATTTTATTGTGGTGATACTGAGAAATGGTGAAATCTAGTTACATAAATATTACTATTTAAAGGTTCAAGTGTTGAATTTTGTTAACATACTTCGTGACGTGGTCCTAAGTGTTCTCACAAGACTTTCACCAATAATTTATTATCGTGAGGTTGAGAAATGGTGAAATTTGGTTAGATTTTTTTTGAAATTGAAAGGTTATAGTATTAAAGTTAGACCAAAGCCCACTATCTACGAGCCCAGGTAGCTAGGCGAAAGAAATAAAGAAAAGTCTCCCCCACCGGATGAGTTTTGTTAAGTTTAATTGCAAAATTTTGATTAGATTAATTGCAGGTTTAGTGTTAAGTTTTGTCAACGGATTTAATATCTACATCGTGACATGGTTCTGCATATCAGCAAGTGATGTCATAAAACTTTTATCATGATTTTTATGGAACAAATTTTTATCGATTTCTGTGAGTTGAACTCATCTCATCTAAAATACTTAATGCACGAGAGGGGTCATAGACGGGAAGGATCCTTTGAAGACTCATCTAATTGTTACACATATCCACTAAAACGTAGAGAACTTGTCAGAGCAAGTACTATGGTTCATAGATTGTAGAGATATCTTGACAATGTGGAGAAGGGCATTTACTATGGTCAAGAATTTCTCTACAATTTAAGGATTTCATCCATATCTCTATATGGTGCTACACAGATGTAGCAGCAAGTAGAGATACGGATGCGAGGCGAGATTTGAGTATCCGCAGGGCGGAAACTGAGTTTCCGTAAAAGAGAGTTTTGGTCCCACCAAAACCCACTTTATTACAATATATTCTTTGCGGAGACTGAGTCTCCGTATTTTAAGTGAGGCGGAAACTCAGTTTCCGTCCAAAAGTAGAGAATTTTTTTTTTTCCATAGTGGTTGTTCTTTTACACTAAATCTGCCATCCATATATGATCACAATCTAGGGATGGCTTATGACACCATAGTGCTTGCTCTCATATAATTGTACACGTAAGTTGCTATTTCCAATGGTATAAATTAGTTTTTGGCTACTCTGAGTTGGTCTTAACCAATCCTCTTGGTTTTGGAAGTTGGAGACTTTTTATCAAGAACCCCTCCAAGGCTGCTGATTATAGGCGCTTTATGCAATACCTCTTATAAAATTATCACAAAGTTGATGACAAGAAGACTGAAGATACTGCTAGATAAAGTTATTTCTCTCTTTCAATCTGCATATGTCCCAAGAAAACTGATTTCAGATAATATCTCCCTTGCACATGAAGTTATGCTTAAAAAAAAAAGGACTTTTTGGAAGTTAGGCCTTTAGGGTATTTATAGAGTGAAACCAATGTCTAATTCAATGGTTGACACTTGGTCTACTTTCAATGTTGTAGGTGGTGCTGGATTTTGTATGTGCAAGAAGCTGCAATTGCTGAAGCCTAAAATTAAAGAATGGAGCAAAGAAGAGTATGGAGATGCGGATGCAAAGCTTGAGGAGCTGGAAGACATTTTCACAACTTTAGATGCTGAAGAGAATATCCATGATGGCCTGACTGAAGAGCAGTGGAATGACGGGATCATGGCTAGACAGGAATACTGTAAGCTGACAATATTGAAAGTTGAGAAGTGGAGAGCAAGAGCAAAAACAAATCATATGCAGAACAATGATAACAACACAAGGTATTTTCATAGATTAGCCTCTGATAGGAGAAGAAGAAATTATATTGGTGCTATAAGGGTGAATGATGAGATGACTGCTGACTCTACAAAGATCAAAGATGGCATAGTAGAATTTTTTCAAAATATTTTTCAGGCACAACATACAAGGACAGTGTCTATGGAATACATGAATTTCAACAAAATTTCAGAAGACATGAAGAATTGGTTGGAGATGGAGGTTACAGAAGAAGAATGCTTGATTGCTATTAGGCTTTTGGGACAAGAAAAAGCTCCTGGCCCAGATGGTTTTCAAATTAAATTATTTCTTACTTGTTGGGATATTATAAAGCATGATATGATGTTGGTGTTCAAGGAATTGCAGGAGAAAAGCATGCTTGATTGGAGATTGAAGAACACATTCATAGCTCTAATACCAAAAAAGGATACAATTGAAGAAATTAAGGATCTGAGACCCATTAGTCTAGTTCATGGAGTGTATAAAATTGTTTCTAAAGTTCTTGCAGAGAGATTCAAAGCTACACTGCCTCACATTATTTCTTCACAACAAACTGCTTTTGTTAAGAAGAGGCAGATTCTTGATGGTGTTCTTGTAGCAAATGAGCTTATAGACTCAAGAGTCAGAAGTGGAGTTCCAGGTTTATTGTGCAAAGTTGATTTTGAAAAAGCATTTGATCATGTTAACTCGGATTTCTTAGATGAAATTTTTGCTCTGATGGGCTTTGGAGATAAATGGAGACAGTGGATTAGATGTTGTGTAGAATATGTCAGATTCTCAGTTTTGGTCAATGGTTCTGTAGCTGGATATTTCAAGCAAAGGAATTAGGCAAGGTGACCCTCTTTCACCTTTCTTGTTTCTCTTAGTGGGTGAAGCTCTTTCTTTCATGGTTCATAAAGCTCAAGAAAATGGTTTGCTTTCTGGCTTCCAAGCTGCTACTGGTGGCAAACTCATTAGTCATCTGCAATTTGCAGATGACACTCCCATTTTCATGGATGCTGATGTAGAGAAAGTTAAAAACTTAAGAATTCTCCTTCTTCCTTTTAAGCAACTGACAGGCTTAAAGATAAATTTTGCAAAGAGTCAGTTTTTTGGCGTGGGATATGATGGAGACCTAACTCAGTTTTCTACAATTTTGGGCTGCTATACTGGTCATCTGCCAACTACTTATCTTGGTTTACCTCTGGGAGATAGAAGTGGGGGTGTTACAAAATGGGATAAAGTTATTGACAGATTCAATAAGAAACTAGCTGGCTGGAAAAAAACCCTTCTTAGCAAAGCAGGTAAAATCACTCTCATCAATAGTGTCTTAGCTAGTTTACCTGTGTATTATATGTCACTTTTTGAGATGCCCATTTCTGTTGCAAAGAAATTGGAAAGGTTAATGAAGAGTTTCTCTGGCATGATAATAAAGGAAACAAAAAGCTACATTTGGTAAGATGGCCAAAACTTTGCAGGAAGAAAAAACATGGTGGCTTAGGGGTGAAATGCATTAGAAAAATGAACAAAGCTTTATTAACAAAATGGCTCTAGAGGTTTGCTACAGAAAAATCATCTCTGTGGAGGGAAGTGATAGTAGAGAAGTATGGAGTGGAAGCTTATGACTAGTTTTCTAAACAACCCAAAATTACTTTTGGCACTTCAGTATGGAGAAGCATCATGAAGAATTTTTCTCTGTTAAAAAAACTCATCAGATTCAAGGTTGGTTGTGGTACTGATATTAAATTTTGGGTAGACAATTGGTTATTGGAAATTCCTTTGAAGACAAAGTATCCATCTCTATACAATATTTCTAGGGGGAAGGAGAAGACAATCTCTGAATGCTATGATGCACAACATGGCAGTTGGAATATGGTTTTGCCAAGAAGAATGAACATCACTGCAAGAACTGAGCTACAAGATTTACTTCATCTTTTAGAACCTGTAACTCTGGATTGCAACAAAGAAGATGAAATCAGCTGGCCTGTTTCAAAAAGGGGGGAGTTCACTGTCAGTTCTACTTACAATGAGTTTAACAGACCTATGCAAGGTGAGCATTCCAATCCTCTATTCACCTTCATCTGGAGACAGAAACTGCCACCAAAAATTGGATTTTTTCTCTGGTCCATTCTTCACAACAGTTTGCAAACAAGGGATATGCTTACAAGGAGAGGTATTCAAGTCCCACAATCTTGTCTTTTCTGTTCTGAAAATGAAACTATAAATCATCTGTTTCTTCACTGTCCTTTTGCTGCTAAAGTTTGGGAATATTTCATTCAAAAGTTGAATTGTAACTATGTTATGACGGGAGATTTTCAAACCATGATAGCTTCATGGTGCTTAGGGGACTTCTCTAAGCAACAACAATTGATTTGGAACATGGTGTCAGTGGTAATTTGTTGGCGTGTGTGGATTGAAAGAAATGCAAGGGTGCATGGAGGTAAACAGAGCAATGAAGTAGCAATTCAGAACAAGGCTAAATACACATTATACTCCTGGTGTTTGATTTTTAAGGATTTTGAGCCTCCTACATATCAAGAAGTCTTAGTTAACTGGCCTAACATCTATTTTGATACAATGTAAACTTGTTGGTAGTTTTTTTTTTGATAAAAGAGACATTTTATTTAAATTAGACTGAAATATTACAAAGCTTATCCCTCTTAACTAGATCAGAGATCCAGGGATACAAAGTAGAAATCTGCTCAAAGTTTAGAGCCTTATTGCGGCAGTGTTTAGCTATATTATCAGCTACACCATTACCATCTCTCTTAACATGATAGATTACACAAGAATTAAATGACTTAGAAAGAAATTGTATGTCTCTAATATGTCTCATGTTTTCCCATCTTACTAGAGAATGATTGGCTATAATGGACTTGACCACCACCTCTGCATCCGCTTCCACTATGATATTCTGCAGGTTCATCCGTCGCGCCCATCCCAGTGCTTCCTTTATCCCCAGACATTCTCCTTCTTCTGAATCCATCACTCTTTCATAGTAGTGTCCTTTGGCTGTTGTTGCATCACCTGCAAAATTACGAGAGATAAGTCCAATACCCAAATGAGAGTTAATCAAATCAAAAGAGGCATCACAATTAATTTTAATGACATCCACTGGTGGTGGGATCCATCTGTTATCACTATCACTTCTGCTGTTGTTTACTGAATGAAAGGGTTCTTCATATGGCTGAAAATTCCTTATGTAGAATCTGGCTCTGTTAGCCATAGACAGTGGTTCAATTTTCTTCCCTTGGTACTCATGTTCACATCTTTCCTTCCATATAATCCAACAACCAACCATGATTCTTATGCACCATTGTAGTTGATCATCACTGTTATAGTTAGCCAAATCCTCGAACCAGCTGATGATCCATTGCTGTATTGTATCAAATGATGCTTTGACCTGGTTGATGTTGACATTGAGTAATCCCCACATTGCCCTTGAACAGTCACATTCCAGCAGTAAGTGGTACAAAGTTTCGTCTGCTTTGTTGCATATAGTGCACGTAGTATGGATACTTCTCTTCACTTTTGCCAGTCGAACTTTTGTCTGCACTATTCCTTTGAGGCATTTCCATAGAAAGATTTTAATTCTGTGTGGAGCTTTGAACCTCCATAAATCTTTCCAAGTTCTGCTTGAGACAGGATCATTTTCTGTTGGAGAATTGTAGTAACCATTTTGAATGGTTTTGTAAGCACTTTTGACAGAAAATCTGCCATCCTTAGCTGGTTTCCATATTAGAACATCCTCCTCTTCATGGCATACCGCCATACTTAGGATTTTCTGTGCTATATCTTGGTTGAACATTCTCTGTATGAGTGGGGTATTCCATCTGTTGGTGTTTTCCTCCATTAATTCGCTAACCCACTGAAGTTGATGATACACTGTGCAGTTTGTTGTTACTAATCCTTCATGACCAATCACCCATTTATCCATCCAAATGCTTGTCGACTTTCCATTGTTGACCAGTCTGAAGACATTTTTCTTTAATGTTAACAAGCCCATTTCAATTCCTTGCCAGACATATGATGTTTTTTCTTTTTCTGTACTTGTGTGAATGAAGTTTTCACCTGAGAAATACTTGGCCCGTAGTACTCGTACCCATAGGGCATCCGGCTGTGTAGCTATTCTCCATGCCACCTTTGTGAGTAGTGCATTATTAAGGGCTTCCAGATCTCTAAACCCCAGTCCCCCCACATCTTTAGACTTGCACAGTGCTTGCCAAGAAATCAGACAAGCCCCTCTGTTAGACTTGAAACCCCACCAGAATTTCCTTTCTAAACTTTCCAACTCAGAGATTAGAGTTTTAGGTAATTTGAATGAGCTCATTTGATACGATGGAATGACATTGAGAACATGTTTAACCATTGTTGTACGGCCTCCCTGATTAAGTGTTTTTGACTGCCAATCTGTAAACCTCTTTTCGAAAGAGAGTTTGATGTCTTCAAATGCATTCAGCTTCGACTTGCCTATAAGTAATGGCGATCCCAGGTACTTTTCCTTCTTGTCCATGTAGACAACTCCTAAAAGATTTCTGATTTCTTCACACTTAGCAGTCAAAATACCCTTTCCAAAATGAATTGCAGATTTCTCATAGTTGATGACTTGGCCGGATTGTTCCCCAAACAGCTGCATAGTTTGCTTCAGGTGAATGACACTATTTAAGTCAGCTTTGGTGAAGATCAAACAATCATCTGCAAAGAGCAGATGATTGATGGCTGGGGCTTCACTTGAGATAGAGAGCCCTTCTATATACTTGTTTTCATGAGCTGCACATAGAGTTCTAGATAGGAACTCCATTGCGAGAATGAACAAGTATGGTGATAATGGATCGCCTTGTCGTATTCCTCTTGTGGGATGGAACTCCTTGCATGGCGAGCCATTAAGTAACACAGCTAACTTAGTTGTGCCAATACATTGATGTATTAACTGGCACCAATCATCAGAGAATCCAAAACTTTTCAGTACTTTTAACAGGAAACTCCACTCAAGTCTGTCAAAAGCTTTTGACATATCAAGCTTGAGAGCTAGCCAGCCCGAGTCGCCTACTGTCTCTTTCATCGAGTGTATGAGTTCTTGTGCAATAATTGTATTATCTTGGATTAGTCTTCCAGACACATAGGCTGCTTGATAAGGTCCAACAATCAATGGCATCAACGGCTTCATTCTATTTACAAGAATCTTTGATATGAGTTTGTATGTTGTGTTGCACAATCCGATAGGCCTGAAGTCGACTGGTGATGTGGGTTTTTTCTTCTTTGGTATGAGGGAAATAAACGTCCTGTTCATCTGTCGAGATATGAACTTTGTGCGGAAGAATTGTTGAACCATATTGCATACTTCATGGCTGACAGTGTTCCATTGAGTTTTGTAAAAACCTGCAGAAAAACCATCTGGTCCAGGGGCTGACCAGTTCTCCATGCTTTTCAGTGTGGAATGAATCTCATCATACGATGGAATTCTTATGAGTTCTTCATTTTGCTCATTGGTGATGATGCTTGGTAACACTGAGTACTGTTGCTCCTCTAAAACTGGATTTGAAGAAGTACTTATGTCTTGAAAGTGTGAAGTAATCAGCTCTGCCATGTCTATTCTTTTTGATATCCATGCACCTTCTTTATTCTTTAAGCTGTCAACCATGTTCCTCATCTTGTTCCTGTTGGTTACTGTGTGGAAGTACTTAGTGTTATAGTCCATATCATTCATAAACATGTCTCTCGACTTTTGTTTATTGAACTCATATTGGATTTTATGCCACTTTTGTATATCTGACTGCACCTCTGTGATTCTTGCCGAGTTAGCATCAGTTATCTGCTGCATTTGGAGCTTACCTAATTCTTCTTGTAAGGTGTCTACCCTTAAGTTAATATCACCAAAGTATTCTCTATTCCATTTAATAAGAGCTTGTCTGGTAAATTGCAACTTCTTGACTAGTATGAATGCCGCAGATCCTGATACTTCTTGAGCCCAAGCTTCAGCAATCTGTACCGCACATGTCTTGTCATTCAACCATGTATAGAAGAATTTAAATGGTTTCCAAATCTTTTCCACATCTGTGTTAGATATGAATAGAATTGGACAATGATCACTCCCTATTTGATTTAGGTGCACTAGTTTCGAGTTTGGAAAGTTGTTACACCATTCACTATTTACTAGAGCCATGTCGATTCTTGATTTTTTGACTCCGGTACCAGTGTTGTTGTTGGACCATGTAAATTCCCTCCCTGTAAATCCAATATCTTCAAGTCCTATACTACTTAGCATAGACTGAATTCCACTGTCACTGGAGCAAGAAGAAGATGATGAAGAAGTAGTGGAAGTAGAGCTTGACAGATCTTTTAGATGAATATTCAAATCACCAATTAGAACCCAAGGTTGTTGAATATTTTGGCCAAGTTCATTAATGAAGTCCCATTGCATCTTCTTCTTTTGAGGATTTGAATATCCATAGACACAACTTAGGAGCCATTCAGGTTTGCTTGGGTCTGCTTGCACTAGTACATGAATCATATTATTCTCCTTACTGACCACTTCACAACTAAATCCATTCTTCCACATGAGTACTAATCCTCCAGATAAACCCACTGATTCCAAAATAGTTTTGTTAGGGAACCCGAAAGATCTCAGTAGTGGACTAACTTTATTGCTGTCAAGCTTCGTTTCACACAGAAAAACCAGGTCTGGATCTTGAGTGCGAATGAGATCTTTCAAGTGGTCTCTGGTGGCTTGAGTTCTGATTCCTTGAACGTTCCACGATAGTACTTTCATGTTGAGATTAATAGTTTCAGACAGGACAGCAACAACAATAATTATGTATGTTAATGATCTAAATGCAATGAGTTTGTATACAAGTTTATTACTAACTATGTTGTTGTTTCCTAAGCTAAGGCCTTTATTACTACCGATGCATTTAATTCTACTTATGAAATGAATTGTAGTATCTAAAATTGATGATTTGATTATGAAATCTAGTAATATTAATGAATGATTCTGAATTTTTAATAAAAAGCTAATGATTAACAGAAAATATGAATGCTTTTGCCTACTTTTAATGCAATTATCACTAAATGAATTTGTTTGTTTTTCCTTAGTTTTCCTATTAAACAAGGATGAAAAATACAGACAATAGATAAAAAACCAAGCATGGAAAAAACGAGAACAAATTTTGAAAACTAACAAAAAGTTGTTTTGTGATACCTGTCCTCCCATTGGCTTGCTAATTGTTTCACCCATTCCAGCTGCAGTGTTCACATCTATGGACTGGTCCATTGGTATAGGTTTCGCAGATTCATCAGTATTATGCATAGTTGTTGGGCTGAGACTTGACATGGTTGTGGCAATCCTAGTTCTTTTGCCTTTTCTAGCTGAGGCTGGATCTTCTTCTATGGAAGGTATTTGAATGGAAGGGTTAGTGCTAACTGATATCTTGACACCATCTTGGGGAGGAATGAAAGGTGTGTGCTTCACTGTTGAATTTCTAGGCTTAGACATGGGTATTGTTGGTGTTATACTTCTCACCATCTTCGGTTTAGCCGCTGTGATTCTTCTTTCTTTCCTGTGTGCCTCCTCCAATATTTCTTTATTCTTTTTGCATTGCTCCTTGTCATGTGGGATGACCACATAGCATTCTCTACACACGTTGTGTGGTTGTTTTTCATGATAGCATCTATACCACTTTGTAGTATTTGCCACTGTTACTGCTAGCACCCCTCTTAGCATTGGATTGTGCAGGTTCATTCTCACACATACTCTGAAACAATCACCAGCATCTGGCACCCCATTTGGAGGGTCAATTGCCGTAACTTCCCCCATGATAGTTCCGATGTCTCTTACTGCTTCTTGATGATAATGTTCTGGTAGTAGATTTTGTAGCCATACCCAGAACTCTTGATGCTCCTAATCCAGCTCTTTGTAGATGACAGTTGGGTCATACATGTGAACAATCATTAGATATCCATCAACTGAGCTAGGTCGTTCTTCAAAGATTTTTTTGACCAAGCTCCATTTCTTAACTGTGAAGACCATCACGTTCTTCTCTATTTCAAGTACAAATACCTCATCACTTGGAATAAAAGGCCAAGTATTTTTTAGATGCCTTGCTACACTTTTTTCAGATATTCTTCTCTGTGCAAAAATTGTTCCTATTAGTTGAGCATCAACGTCCTCTTCTTCTTCTTCAACTTCATCTTCATAGTCTGCTACATATGACTTAGCTAGTTCATGAGCAAGCTTAGTCTCTTTCAATTGATCTGTGATTTGTTTAACTTCTTTTGTGGTTGAGCTTGAAGATGAAGTAGAGTTTTCCATATTTCTTTTAGGGTTTGGCTCGATACTCTGCCGCTGCTTTGAAAAGGTATTGACTGTGGTTTCTTCTTTGAGCAATTTTATAGCTACTATGTTACTATAATTGTGGGATACTCCTGTATTTTCTAGGTTTAGGCAGTTACTAGGAATAGCTGTCATGCAGAAGATAATTCCTAGAGACCAGGGACGTTTATTGCGTTTCCTTTTTTTGTTGAAAGATTTTGAAATTTGAAATTGGTTTAACAGAGGGAAACGATTTTGACTGAGTCGTCTGTACGATTCAATGATGAACATGGATGAGAGAAGGGCAAAACTTTGCATAATACTGATGAAACTGATAAGTAAACACTTATGTATTGATGCTAAAACTAGCTTTAGACCAATGGAAGCAAACGCTAGTACCATTGATTGATGTGAGGCAAACGCCATACTGCAACTGATTAAACAATTCGCAAACGCCAGGGTGAAACTATCTGCAAAACCAGGGAGAGACAAGAAAAGTTTAGAGATTCATTGTAAACCTTGAGCAAAATAGTTGATCAGGGAATAGATGAAATTGTAAACTAGTGTGCGATTTTTAAAAGCTGAAGGATCTGTTAATGCATAAAAGACATAAGACAGACTATATCAGAATATGACTTTGAATGGTTAGTTAACAAAAAATGATATGAAATGATAAAATAAACGTGATTTGATGATAAATACTAGATGCTAATCTAAAAAGAAATCTTAATCATGCTTTTGATGGAGATCTGGTGATTGACTCTGTATCTTTCATTGAGAAATTAGAGGTTGAGTTGACTCCGTTTCATCGCACCGATTCGCAGAGCGAGAATCGTATTTCAAGGTGGGATAGGAGGATCTAATTTGTTACTCCCTTGCCTTATTTGAAACTTGTTGGTAGTTTGTTACCAATAAGTCTGTTTATTTCTTGAATTTTCTTTGTATTTGCTTTGGCTAGGGTGGTACATTCCTCTTGTACCCTCTCTTTTTTGATCAATATAATCTCTTTGCCGAACAAAAAAAAAAATCAATGGTTGACAACCCCCACATTAATAGCGAACTTTTGATTAGACCCACCCGCAAAAACAAAACAAAAAACGGGTGGGCTTTGTTGGATATATGGATTATGGGCCAAATACTCACCCCTAGTTGACGCTCAAGTTGATGTTTGCAACAATCGTTTAACTTTAGCTGACATCCCACCTGGATCACATGATAAGATGTTCAATAATTTCATAACTTCATTCCATTCCATGCCATTGTAGTTCAGCTCGTCTTCATCAATTGTTCAAACACACTTGAGAGAACTGAAGGAGTGGCCAAATTACAACGAAACCAGAAAACTAAAATAACCAAAATATAATAAACTTAGGATGCTCTCACGGTAACCAACAAACTTCTATACTAGAAAGTAACGAAGTTCGGCTATATAAAAATGCTATCATATTCGGATACTACCAACTTCGCTGGAGCTGGGCTGCTGCCCAACATTTTTATCGATGTAATGAAATTGATTGCCAATGTATGGACTTAAGGGCATTTAGGCCCACCTTGTTGAGTCTTCCAGTTGTTGTAACAAGGGCAGACTTCTTTGTTCCAGTACAAACCTGGTGGAACACATAGACATGTCTTGCAACATTTCCTACAGAAGAACAAACATGGCTTCTTGTATTTGGTATCACCACATCTCCTCTGGCACTCTGGTTCACATTCTGCAAAACATACATCCTATTTCTTATCGCAAAATAGTTTAATCTAATAACATACAACATTACAGCTAGTCGAAAATACAGATTAAAAAAGATAAAAAGAGAGATATAGAGAATTTGATTGCCACTTACGTGTTGGCGTCAAACTCCCCTCTCCATAATTACGACCGTCATCAACATAATCATTGCCGTCTTTACTAGCCAAGGCCTGCAGAGATCAGGTATATTGGGTTAACAAACATAAATTTCTTCATATTTTGTTTACAGCTAATGATGATAACTTGATAAGCAAAGTTTTACAACAGTATAAGAAGATCATCCTGATCACCTGCATTTGAAACATGGAGATAGCAATCAATACTAGTACCACCAAAATCATTACAAGCTTATTATTGTTTGCCATTGCTTCGAATATGCTTTTATTCTCTCCTTGCACTAATGGTACAACGATGTATACACTAGATGTTTTAGTTTTTGAAATTGTTGGCGAGTGCACGAGGGGTATAAATAGGCATTGCTATTCTCAGCAGGTGTGTTTAATATTATTGCGGGCTCAACAGCCTCAACTTGTTGTTGCTTGTGTCATCATCATGTGCCGGAGTAAGTAGTCCCTAACAAATATCACATCATGTGGCAAAAACAATGACTCAAATCTGGAGTGAATGCGTTGTAAGTACTTGTAAGTTGTAACCTCTTGAAGTGTCTCTATGATCTTTTGGGTTTTTAAACCACAACTAAATCAATCATTGCATACTTATATTTGTCAGGTACCAATAATCCCATTTCGGAAAGGGCCTGCAATGTCAATAATAGTTTCTCAAAATGATAATTTCAAATCATGATGCATGTTCTTTATTTCTAAGAAAGCCTATTTGATAATAAGACAAGTTCATGCATGTTACTTCAACAGGGAGTTTATTGTTTGCATTGTGATGAACTCGGATCGGGAATCCTTAGGTTCGTTCATATAATTGTATTAACCAACTTTTTCTTCTTTCATTAATGAATAATTGATTTCCATAAATTTACTTCTATCGGCTTGATTTATAAACCTTAGACATTGAGATATGCTGAGAGTTGGGAGGTTTAGACATTGAGATATGCTATGTAAGTCTGGGCCATTATCTCAAAATGCAAGCATTTTCCTGCGAATAACCTCTGACGTGTGCTCAGCAGACAAGGCTCATGGGCCTGGAAAGTAATGTGTCTAGTGTAGTCATAAGAACAACCAAACCTCGTTACTGCTGGTGCTGGGGGGTGGTGAGCATGTTGTGTCTGAAGTCTCTTGATAGGCCAAGACACTGAAGTTATAACGTTAACATGCTTATTAGGGCGTGCTGTTTTTGGGACTGCAGACTTTCATTTGGGACTGCAATCCACTAAACTTATCCTAAGAATCTTGATAAGGGATGTCCATATAGTATATCGAGAAAATGTCTAAGATAGCCCTAGACAAATTTAAATCACCCATGCATATCCTCTTCTTCTCCAAGTATTCACCACCACTCCCAACACCAGTGCCGCCACAATCAGAACCACCACTCCCAACACCAGTGCCGCCACAATC
>JAJJMA010010893.1:0-11645 GCA_023529015.1 Papaver nudicaule | reverse complement strand
GCTTCGCCGTAGCAACAAAACCAATTATCCAGATCTGTTTGAGAAGGGTAAATTTCCTCCAGAGGCGTATACTGTTGAAAATTTTATGAAGCAATACGATGTTCTTCCCTCCTCTATAAAGGGTGAGCCCTGGGCTTATCGCTTTGTTACTAAGAAAAAGTTTGCAAAGAAACCAGAAGAAGTCATGCTTGGTGCTGTAGACGCCAAGGAAGTTACAAACAAGACTGTTACGGCGAGGAAGAGTTCCGAGACTGGCTGGACCAACCTACCCTGCTTACTTGAGGGTCCCTGGTTACTAGGATGGCATGATGCCGAAAAATCGATCAAGCGACTAGATTTTGAAGAAGAACACAAGCGCTTCAAAGATCACGACTTTACCCATTTGGATTGGGCGGAGGAAAAACAATATCTGGATGCCGATGGCAAGATACAGGTGGATTCTCAGGGTCATTGGCTGATACAGTCCAAGAAATCTACCAAAAGGAAATCCTCCTCTCAGGTAACACTTTGCTTTTAGTAAATATATATCTATATTCCTCTTTGCTAGATTTCAAGAAAGGCAGAGTTGAAGATCTAGAAACAAGCATACTGAGTTCTAATTTTTTAAAATGTATCACATACATTTTAAAAAATATATATCTATATTTGCCTCTGCTTGTTTCAAGATCTGATAAGTGTGCCGCTCATTTGCAGAGTACTCCCACTCTGACTCCTCAGGAAGAACTTCGCCAAACCTTGAAAAAGATCAAGTTAGATGCTGCCGCCGTCGAGAATTCTCAAGGCGATGCCTCTGCTAACACCGGAGGTGCTGTGCCTCAGCCAAGCCTGCCTCGTACTCGGCGATCAACTTCTGGTTCCACAACTCCTTCTTCAGAAAAGCCTCCCATCAATCCAAGGGATAAGACCCCTATTAACCAACTCCTAATAACCATTCCCGAAGAGAAAAGCGGCGATACAGTAATGACTGAAGCCGAGCCTTCAAAGGAAACTCCAAAAATTCCTTCTGGGCGAGAGCCTATCATTCCTCCCGCCAATGTTTTCATTCCTCCCGCTGGGGGCGTTTTCACTCGTCCTTCCGAAAGCTCTAATTTTCCTCTCGCCCTTACAAATCTTCACGAAATGCCTTTCGGCGACAGGGATTCTAGGCTGCCGAGAAGGAGTGACACCGGCATGGTAGTAAATAGTCTCGCCGAGTCTTTTTCTCGTTTACTCTCTTTGGAAGAAGAGAAGAACAGTCCTGCTGCTCGCTACTACGCCGCCATGTTAAAGTATGCTTCAACAGGCCTTGCCCATTCTTCAAGCTTAGCCTCTGTGGCCCAAGGGTTGACCTCCCAAGAACATTTTTTCATGGCTGCCGCGGTAACTACTTATTCTAATGTACTCTTATTGTCTAGCTATAATAATTAGATTTGCTGACTTTTTCTTTCGCTTCTGCCTCAGGGATTTCAACACTGTTTGAGTCTGATTGATACCTTTGATGTTCAAGTCGATATGGTGAATTTCCTGACTGGTGAGAACGAGAGCCTCGAACGCCAGCTGAAGGCGAAAGAAGCAGAAGCGGCAAGATTGCTTAACGCTAATCTCAAAGAATCCACTGAGCGTGGAGAACTTCAAGGTATTTTTCCTTCTTAGATTTGTAAACTGAATTTTCTTTTCTTTCTAGTATTTCACCGAGACCCTTAGATCTTGCCCCTTCCAAGGTTGCCGTCAGCATTCTGACACACAACTGAAGCGAGCTGAAACCGAGATAGATAACTTGGCGAAAGCTAATGCTAAGAAGTGCGATATGTTGTACCGCCAGGCTAAGACTATTGAGTGGTACCGCCGAGAGTTAAGTTTTGTTAACGAATTAAATGTTAACCTTGATAATCTTCTCAAAGTTTCCCAAGCTGACTTAAAGTGGATGGAGAGCGAGCGTGATAATGCCCGCCGATTAGCTGAGATTAATAACAAGCGCAAAGAAGCCGCAATTGTGGACCACATGAGGGCAAGCTCCTTACGCTTGGATGAGAAAGCAAGAGCTGATAAGCTTGCCTCTCGCCTGAACACTGCCATCTCTGAAAGAGATTTCGCCGAACAAGAGACACAGAGATGGAAAGATTTCTGTAAGATTCACGGCGATCGTGCCAGAGAACTTGATAATCAATTGAAAGCCCAACTACGGCAAATGGCCACAGTATCCGGCTCTTCTGTAAATGCTAAGTTTGAATCCCATCTACAACTCCTTGTAGAAGCCCAAACTGGTGCTTGTAGGCACGTGAGCGAGTTAGAAGGTAGATATCTAGGATGTTTTTCCACTGGGCTCTTCATATTGCCTCAGTTTCTAACTCCCATCTTTTACTTTCAGGGCGAGTCAAACATCTAGAAGAAGAATTGAAGAAGCAGGAAAAGATTGTTGAGGACCACAAGCTATGTACTGAGACCATCTCCAACTTGGCTGGGAAGCTTACTCATCACAATGGTTGTGAAGAGAGACTGAAGCAGGCCGTGGAAGCGCACCGCCAATGTCCTGACCAAATCGCTAAACTAAACCTTCAGCTCCAAGACCACAAGAAATGCCAAACCTCTATTGAAGGCCTTGAGAGTAAGGTGAAATATTTGGGCGATATCCAGAGTGGACTCCAAGCTGATTTGAGTAAAGCCCAGAAGGACCTCAAAGATAAAGATGTTAAGCACAAGGAACAATTACTCCTGATGGACTTTGTCGCCGTCCAAGAATATGTTAACAAGAAATTTCCAGAAATGGGACTTAAAGTTCCGGCGGAATATGCTTTTGCTCCTGAAACTTCCGCTGTGAAGGAGGTAGTTGATTGTGAAAATGATGGCGAGGGGTCCGGGTCTAGCGGTGAAGAGGAAGAAGAATTGGTCCATGAAGAAGAAGAGGAAGAAGCGGAGGAGGAAGAAGAGGAAGAAGAAGAAAAAGTTGAAGAAGAAAAGGTAGTGGAAGAAGAAAAGGTGCAGGGGCAGGACGACGAGAACAAAACCGTCCCTTAGGCCTGCAAGGGAATTAGTTACTTTTCTTTAACTTTGTGCCTCTGGCCACTTCTTTGTAATGAACAATCTCTTTTTATTTTGTATTTTGCTAAGGCAAGTACTTTGCCTATTTTTATTGCTGCGTTGTAAGGAGATTACCCTTAGCCTTTGGTAATAGATATTCTTTCCTTTAAATGTTGCCTTTGCAAGTGGCTTTTTTTTTTTTTTAGCCTATCGCTGAGTGTTTTGCCTCAGCTATTATGCTCTTTGAGCTTTGATTTGTCTTCAAAAGACTTAACTTGACATTGAGTGACGGCCTGGTCTTGTACAGCCAACAATTTCAACAACTGACGAACAGTTTCTCGGAGCGACAGGTTTAGACTCCAGCCGTAACCATTACTTGTGCCCGTCGGCGATCTAATATAAGTAGAATGGGTTGCCCTCATAGACTTTAATACACTATAGCTTCCGCCAGAGGTGATGCTATGGCGTAGACGGATTAGCACACCGCGGTGATCGCCGGTATGATGCTACAGCGAAAGGGATCCTTATTTCCTTACAAACACTTACAGATCAACAAGTAACACGACTGGCCTTACACTAATTCCTGGGTCGGACTAACTCTTACAAGTAGGTGCGTTCACTCAATGCAAGCAAGCTTTCTTCATAAGAGATGTTGGCTCTTAATTTTATTAATTTGGGCATTATGCCTCTGAAGATGGCTCATGGCCTTAGTACCTGATCAGGGTTTTGTTATGGCTTTATTGCCTTGGGCATTTGTGCCTCTGCGAGTGGCTTTTTTTTAGCCTATCGCTGAGTGTTTTGCCTCAGCTATTATGCTCTTTGAGCTTTTAAACTTTAGTCATCACTGTAGTCAGACTACCCAGTGAATGAAAGATATGTGTGACACAAGAATTTGTTAACGGGGTTCGGCGCATGATAGCAAACCTACGTCCCCGGATCTTATTTACTGTTATGTTACATCAGTTAATAAGATTTCTTGGGTATTGTGCCCGCCCAAGACTTCGGATTTTACATTGTTCCTTTCAAGGATAATACTTCTTAAGGAACCTGGCGTTCCATGGATGCTCCAGTTGTACGCCATGCTCATCAATTAGTATATACGCTCCTGGTCCAGCCACTCTTTTGACCACATATGGGCCATCCCATACAGGTTCCAGCTTCCTGCATCCTTCTCGTTGAGATGGGGGTACTTCTCGGAGGACAAGCTCGCCGGGTGAGTATTCTCTTGGAATTACTCGCTTGTTATATTCCCTGGCTAATCGCCGATGGTAATTCTCCATATGAGTAAGGGCGATCAACCGCTGCTCTTCTAAGTCATCTAGCTTGGCTAGGATTAGATCTGTATTCAGATTCTTTTCCCATGCCTCATGCTTTGTAGTGGGTAGAATTACTTCAGATGGAAGTACTGCCTCGGCACCGAAAGTAAGTAAGAAATGAGATGCCCCAGTTGCTTCTCGAACCGTAGTTCTATACGACCACAAGACATTGTGCAAATGTTCACACCATGCCTTTTTATGCTTTTCCAATCTTTTCTTCAGTCCCATTCCAATAGTCTTATTGGTGGCTTCTGCCTGGCCGTTACTCTGAGGGTATAAGGGAGTTGATTTTCCCAGCTTGACGCTGTAATGAGCGAGTAACATCCTTATGTTGTCGCCGACTAACTCTTTTCCATTGTCTGTACATATCTCCGCCGGCACACCAAATCTGCAGAATATGTTCTCCCAGATGAATGTGAATACTTCTTGTCCTGTTTTCTTCCTGATAGCTTTAGCTTCACACCACTTGGTGAAATAGTCTGTCGCCACAATGATGTACTTCCGCTGTCCAGAGCCTGTAGTTAGTGGACCAATAATATCAATGCCCCACTTGGCGAATGGCCAAGGGCTGAGTACTGAATTCAAAGATGTTGCCGGCGCTTTAATTCTTCTTCCATACAGCTGGCATGGTTTGCATCGCTGAACATATTCCTTTGCATCTCTATTCATCCAAGGCCAGTAATATCCTTGCATTCTGACCTTCAAGGCTAGAGCTCTTTGGCCACCATGATTTCCACAGTCTCCTTCATGAATCTCCTTTAATAATTTATTACCTTCCTCACTTGATACACATCGCAGAAGTGGTCCAGAGAATGACCGGCGATATAAGATTCCATCTCGGAGTTCATAGTTCGCCGAGCGACTGATGATCTGATGAGCCAAGATTTGATTTCCTGGTAAGGTTAGGCGGTCTAAATAGTACCGTATCGGCGATCTCCAATCTGTTTCTGCTGATTCTTCGACGCTTGTTGTTAATACTTCCCATCGCCTTGGAGCTGTTACTGATGGCTGCATTACCCTTTCAATAGCTATTGAAGGAACATCTGGGTCTGTCATCATTGAAGAGATAAAGGCCAATGCATCGGCGTGCCTGTTATCTTTTCTGCAGATGTGGCGAAACTTGATACCCGTAATCCTCTGGGCATACTCCCTAGCAAGTTTTAGGTACTTCTGCATAGATGGGTCTGCTGTCTGGTATCGTCCAGATATTTGTCGAATCACCAGCTGGGAGTCACTTGTCAATCTAACATTGCTAATTTTCATTTCGATGAGTATCCGCATTGCATGAATGACTGCTTCGTACTCTGCCTCATTGTTAGTCGCCGGGAATTCTAATCTTAGCGAATGCACTATCCTTGCCCCTTTCGGCGAGATAAGAACAATTCCAATTCCATTTCCTTCTTTATTCGACGAACCATCCACATAAACCTCCCATCCATCAGGCCTGCATTTCAATAAATCTGGGACTTCATGCTCTTGCTCATCCAAGGAGGATGGGATTTCTTCTATCTCTTCTTCCTCGTCAATTGGAAAGTCAGCGAGAAAATCTGCTATAACTTGAGACCGCTGGGCTGTGCGTATTTCATACTGGACGCCGAACTGTTCAATCTGCTGATTCCACTTGGCGATGCGTCCCACTCGCTGAGAGCTGTGCAAAATAGACTCTATTGGAGTTTTTGTGAGGACCACAATGGGGTGAGCATGAAAATATGGACGCAATCGCTGAGATGCGAAAACCAAAGCCAGAATCAACTGCTCTATCTTAGTGTAATTCTTCTCCGCTCCTTGCAACGTTCTACTGATATAGTATATAGGTGTTTCTCCACCTTTGGTTCTTACAAGTACTGCACTTATGGCCAAAGGTGTTGCGGCGAGGTATACTCTGAGCTCCTCGCCATGCTCTGGCGGTTGAATTGCTGGGAGAGTAGCGAGATACTTTTTAATACCCTGAAATGCAGCTTCATGTGCCTCAGTCCAGTTGAACTTTTCTCCTTTCTTCAATGTCTGAAAAAATAGCTTACACTTGTCGGAGAATCTGGAGATGAATCTGTTGAGAGACGCCAAAGTCCCATTGAGCCGCATGACATCCTTTACAGTTACTGGCGAGGGCATCTCTATAATTGCCTTGACCTTGGCTTGATCCGCTTCTACTCCCTTCTTTGTGACGACATATCCCAAGAATTTTCCTGAAGTTACACCAAAAACACATTTCGCCGGGTTGATCTTTAGCTTAGTGATACGCATATGGTTAAATATTTCTCTGAGGTCTTCCACATGAGTTTGCTTCTTTTTGCTCTTGACAAGCATGTCATCAACGTATACTTCCATCGTCTTTCCTATCCACTTTTCAAACATTTTCTGTGCCATCTCTTGATAAGTAGCGCCAGCATTCTTCAACCCGAAAGGCATTCGAGTGTAACAAAATAACCCCTTAGTGGAAAAGAAAGCTGTATGCTTCTGATCTTCTTCCGCTAGAGGTATTTGGTTATATCCTGAGTAACCATCCATAAATGATAGCAACTCGTGACCTGATGTAGCGTCTACAGTCTGGTCAATACTTGGCAGCGGGAAACTATTCTTGGGACAAGCTCTGTTAAGGTCGCTAAAATCAATGCAAATCCTTACTCCCTTGTTCTTCTTTGGCACCACAACCATGTTTGCTATCCACTGTGGATATTGTACTGGTCTTATTATACCAGACGCTCTCATTTTGTCAATTTCTGCCTCCACAGCCTCCTTATAAGCTGGGGCCAATTTCCTTATTCTTTGCCTAAATGGTTTGACCTTTGGATCAATATCGAGTTTGTGACATGCTATCGACGGATCAATCCCTGGCATCTCGTTCATACCCCAAGCAAAGACATCGACATATTCCTTTAGCAGTGCTATCAATTTCGCCGACTCATCTTCGTTTAGCAGGGTACCAATTTTTACAATCTTTGGATTCTGCTCATCGCCGATATTAACATCTTTTGTAGGTTCCACCGCCGTAAAATGTAGCTCTGGTTCTCCCATCGGCGATGGTTCCTTTAATTGCTATAAGGTCTTATCTCCAGACTTCGCCGAGTCTTCCACCGAATTTACTGAATGCACATACGTGGTTGGATTGGCGATGAAGTCTAGGATTTCTTGCTCCTTAATTGCTTCCTTACCGAGCTTCTTTTTCTCCGCCAATTTCACCTTTCGATTTTCTCGCATTTGTACATCCGCCGAATTGCACGCCTTGGCCACTGATAAATCTCCAACATACTCGGCGACTCCAAATGGTGTGGGGAACCTTAGGCGTTGATGATAAGTTGAAGGGACTCCTTTTAGACTGTGGAGCCATGGTCTCCCCAGAATTGCAGCATACGGCGAGTCAACATCCACAATACAGAGAGTAGTATTCAAGAAGTATTCATCACAAATTTTCACCTTTAATTCAATCTCGCCTTTAGGCTTAGAAGCAATGCCATTAAACCCATAAATATTGTAGGAGGATACCGTCGGCGAGGGTATTTTCTTGTCTTTTGCTCTCATCGCTTCAAAGGCAGTGTTAAAGAGGATATCCACAGAACTTCCCGGATCAATAAGCACCTTTGGCAACCTGAACCCTTCCATCTGAATGGTGAGAACCAAGGGGTTATTGTGATTCCTTCCCTCTGGAGGAATTTCCTCAGCGGAAAACCCAACACACGCCTTCATCCATTCTTGCAAAGGCTCTTGCTTGACGGCGACACTACAAATCTCATTTCCCATTCTATCTCGCTTGTGCACACGAGACATAACGTTATCATGAAATTCATCCCTAGTAATCTTGGAATGCACAATGGAAAAGCAGTCTAATTCCAACAAATCTCGTTCAACCTTAACCTCGTAAACCTTTGGAGCTTGAGCAGGAATGGCCTGAATTGGCTGGACCATGAGAGGAGGTGGTGGCGGCAATTCTAGGAAATCCTGAAATTTCCCCAAGCGGATGAATCTGTGCACTTCTTGTTGTACGCCAGTACAATTCTCAGTTGTATGGCCATGAAATTGGTGAAATTGACAGAATGAATTGGTATTGGCTGGCGGGACCCTTGGGTTTCCTCTGTTATAAGGATAGCGGATTTCATCCCTACAATTTGAACTTTCAATCTGACCAAATGCATCTGTATAAGAAACACGTAATTTAGGCAGAGTAGCGTCTTGGAAAGGTTGCTGATTGCCCCTACCAATCTTTCTGTTATCTCCATTATATCTTCTATCACCATTCCCATTTCGCCGATTATCTCTTCCTCCACGTCCATAATTTCCTCCTTTATTATCTTGTTTATCACGCCCATCATAATTTTCACGCTTCTGCGAGTTCCAATGCTGTTCGGCGGTAACTAATTGCTGCTGTTTCTCCGCTTCTGGTGCCACTATCGCCGACATAGGATTTTGCGCCGATCTCCGCTGCTCAGCCTTCAAAAATTCTTTCCTGATTTCTTCTTGATCTTCCGGCGAGAGACTATTAATTGAATGAATTTGTTTTGCTCTTTCCTTCTTCGAGCGCAGCTCCTCTTCTCTGATTTCTTCATAATTCAACCATTCATCCTGCATCGCCCTCAAGGTTTGCAAATCCTTTGGCATATCCCAAAATAGCTTTTGATATAACTGGTCTGTCGTCTCCATACCACTAAGAAATGATCTTATCTTCTCCTTTTCTGATACTTCTGACCCCACTTCACTACTTGTTTTTCTCCACCTTTGAATGAAACTTTTGTAAGCCTCCATGTGTCTTCTCTTAATGTTGAATAACCTTTCTACGCCCGGCCGACTTCTATTGTTCTGGATAAAGGCACGCAAAAACTTGGATTCCAATTTCTCGAAATCCCTAATTTTTCCTTCTTCAAGCCCATCAAACCAAGCTAAAGCCTCCTCCTTGAGTGTAGCGGGGAAAGCCATACACATTATGGGATCTGACCCTATCCAAGCTGCCATATCCCGCTTGTAAGCTTTTAAATGCTGCGAAGGATCTCCCGTTCCATCATAAGTGGAGGTGAATTTAGGTGTAGAATACTTGGGAGACACAAATCCATAGGTGATACAATCATGAAAGGGTGTTTTTTGTGCTTCTGACAATGCCACCCTGTATCTCGATTCTCTCGAAGATCCACTCAGCTCTTTTACCTTGCGCTTTAATCGGCGAAAATCTTTTTTCATCTCTTTATCCATTTTATGTAGCAGCTTCGAACTGCTGCGGTCTTTGTCGTCTTTTCCAGGTAGGTTCATCCTCCTGCCTCTTTCGTCATATTTCGCTGTTGAATCTGACATTTCTGTCGTAGTAGTACCACTCTTCTCAGCTCGGCGAGTTGTATGGGAATTTGAGTAGGAGTGCGCATGAGACCCATGACGAGATGAATGCGTATGAGAGGTATGGCGAGTCGAGTGCGAGTGGGATGCATGACCTTTGTTTTGCGCCGCCATCAATTCTCTATGACTCTGAAGTACTGTCTCCATCTGTAACTGCATTTGCCTCTGCACTTGATCCGCCTGTCTGTTATTGGCCTCAAGAATTTGCCTCAGCAAAGTTTCTGTGGTATTTGTGGATCCAGTATTGTCTGCTATTACCACTGGGCGAGTTACCGTTGCTCCTGGCACTATCGCTGCACCATTTATGCTTCCCGCTTGCGGAATTTCTACCGCCATAACTGGTTCTGCCACCACTGCTGGAACTTCTTCTGCCACATGTGGTGTTTCGCCAACACCTTGCACCAACTGCTGCTGAACATTGGCTGCCACTCTGTTTCCTGCGATTGCATTTTGAGCTGCTTCCCCGGCATTCGATGTTTCGCCCAAGGTAAATCTTCTACCGCCGATCTGTTCGCCACAAGCATTTGCTTCCACTTCGCTACTGATTCTCCTTAGCATTGAATTAGGCTCGGGTGATCTTTCTGCATTCTCTAAATGGGTGATATCCTCCACAAAAACTTCTTCTTGGCGCGTCACTCGCTGAGCAGGTGATCGGCGAGATGTGCTTGCCAAATTAGGGTCTACTGGACCAGCTGGTTCTAATGCTCTGCTTCTAGTGTTGTGACCACTGGGGCCTGTCGCCGATGCAGGAGGGATAGGATGCCGAGGAGGCCTACCCGCCGGAGCTTTATCGCTTCTTCCTCTAGGACCCATTCGCCGAGGATCTGTAAAAGAAGACAAACACACTTCCTGACAGTATTGCTCTGTTAGTACTGTGGGTAAATGCCAAATAAGTTAGTTGGGTTGCTTTTCAGAATGTTGATGAATGAAAGACAAAAGAAACAACTTTAAACCACGTGATGTGCAGATGATGACCTAATCATGACAAGAATTGCAAAAACATCCTATGATACTATGATTTCCAAATCAAATGATGGTACGGCAGATGTTTTTAGGAAAAACTTTGAGGTGATTTTTAGAACACAATTTCCTTCATGAGTCTATAATTTCACCTACTCGCCGGAAAAGATACTTTGACAGTAATATATATCTATATTAGCCTTTTCCGATGAGAATCCATACCCAAAAATGACATTTTCCTATCTTTTAAACTGACTTTATCCACTGCTCATGTGAAAAATGTAAAATATGTGATAAGATTGTTAATACAAGCCAACTAGCGCTTGTCTATAACCATCATGACGCTTAACACAGCATAATTTCCATAAATGGTAAAAAATGTCTACTGAAAATCCTGATCCATCGCCATAGCATACTAAAAATATTCTAACACCTTCTAAGCTTGATAACATTCTATCAGGGAATCCTTATAACACGTTGCATAACATACCATATATAGCAAAACAAAAGCAAAATCATGGAGAAACTACATAGCGAGCATAACATCTCTAAATAGCATGATAAACTTACTGAATCAGAATCGGCGAGTTCCAAAACTCATATATCATACCATATATAGAAACAAGAACATATTGGAACATCACAAATCATACTCAAAATCAAGGAAAAAACAAGTTCAAAACCTTTTCCAGCGCCAAAATGTAACTGTGTAAAATCCCAATGGTTAGATCTCACACAGTACACCCAAATATGATACATCCATATACACACAATCATTCCAAAGCATACATAAACATAACAACCATAATAAATCTAAAGGAGGTAAGAGTTAGAGATACTTGACAAGATGATTTACTTGGTTCGCCCTAAGTCAGGACTACATCCAAGGATTCCACTAGTATAAGTATGATTACAATTCTTAGTTACCTTGCTAATCTTCTAGGTGTTTTACTCACAACAAGAACCCTAATTTCAGCCTTGGGCTATAGAGAGCAAGTAGAATACTTTCCCTCTCTCTAGACCAATCCGAAATGTGTCCAACCCCTTTCTCAGAGG
>JAJJMA010010888.1:0-13656 GCA_023529015.1 Papaver nudicaule | reverse complement strand
ACCCGTTAAAAATTGGTTTCAATGAGAGCATAGCTGAATGTCTTTATCCAGAAAATTAGTTCAGGCTCAAGTTTCTCTCTCTTCCCGCTCATGGCGATTTCAAAATCTTGCTCCATCTAATCCAAGCTTTGATCAAGTTTCTCATCTAAATCATCCTGCATCGTCATCTAAATCATCCTGCATTGTCATTTAGTTAATCAAGCATACTATAATCTGCATGAGTTGTTTTTAAAATCATGTCATATAGCTTAAATCCTATGTTATTCATTTAGATATCTCACTATTGTCGTTTAGATCTTTCTATTGTTGTTATTAAAAATCATGTCTCATCGATTAAGTCCTAAGTTGTTCGTCTAGATCTCAGAAAACTTCATCCCTTCCAGTTCTTTCAACTCATTCATTTGTTTTGTTTTTTGATTGTTAATTATTTTGCTTTCTGCTCTAATATGTTTGCTTTGTTTTAAGTCTTTTTTCCTGCAACTCTTCCAGGTATTCCCACTAGTTGTTTTACCATGTCGTGGTAGCTCGAAAGCATTCTGGCTTAGAGTTTGTTTCAGCAAGTCGTGCTAAAGTTTGTTCAACACGTCGTGTTTACCCTTCATTATCAGTACTACCCAGCAAAAGTCGTTTGCAGAATCTCTCCCTCAATAACATCAATCATCAACATTACTATTCTTCTCAAGAATATGTCTCAATATTTCCCAAAATCATCTATCCTTTACTCTGTTCTTCATAGCCTTTCAAAGATCCGAACTCCATCTTCCCTTCTCCAAAAACCAATTAAAAAAAATTATCAAATTATCTGGCGTAATTTTCGGCTTCTCCCCTCCCAATCGGAGATTCAAACCCACGTTAAGTGTAACCAAGTCATCGACAGCTGTAGTATAATATCTTGGCAGATTTTTAGGATTTCTCTCCCTATATTATCTAGGGTTCTGCTATATAATCCTATTAGATACCCACACACTTTCGTAAACCCTATACTCTTCCAACCATCTTCCACATATCCCTGTAAACCCATTGCTATCCTTATGGCCGGTGCAAACCCCCAGCAAAACCCAGTTGTAGAAGATATTGCTGCAACCATGGCTGCAACTTCTTTATCAGGAAGCTCGTTGAAACCAATAAGGAGGTCTGTTGTCTCGGCTGAAATCCTCAACCAGGCTGCAGATGAATGGACTCTCAGTTTATTAGGAAAGTTGTTTGGAGATGAAGTCATTGATTATGATGATGTCAAGGAACATGTTAATCGAATATGGAGAAAGCACAAAAAAGTTGAAGTGCAAACCAAAGGTGTAAACCTGTTTGCCTTTAAGTTCCAAGCGGAGAAGGCAATACTAGACGTGCTTAAAAGAGCACCATGGATAATTGATGGCTACCTACTAGTGCTGCAGAGATATGATACAAATAAGAAGGCTATTGATCACAAGTTTGAGAAACAGAAATGGAGTGTGCAGGTTAGAGGCTTGGGTAACTTACCTACCTCCCATAAGCTAATGGATGAAATGTGTAAAGATTTGGGTCGAAGAATTGTGCTCAACAATAGAAGCCAAAGAGGAATTGTATCTACAACTCAATATGTGGAGATCAATCTTAAGGATCCGCTAAAAGGAGGTGGATGGCTTGATCTACCTAATGGAAAAAAGGTATGGATCATGTATCACTATGAGAAACAACCATATCGCATCTGCAGAAGGTGTTTTGTTCTCGACCATGACACGGCCAGGTGCGAGATTATTGAACTGGAGTTGAGGTTAGCAAAAATGACGGATGAAGATTACCTTGTTTGGACCCAAACTGAAGAAGGCAAGCACGTACTCGCTACTAAGTGCTTGGACTTGGAAGCTATTAATGCATCTATCGCAGACTATAATAACACTTCAAAGGATGACATGGAGATGCTAGAGACGGAAGACAATGGAGAAAACAGGAAACCTAAAAGACTAAGAGAAGGAGAGACTACTGGACCTAATCAAAACTCAATCCCCTTAACTATCCTTTCCCATACAAATCCTGTATTTGAGAAGAATGGTAATGATGATTCATTGATGATCTTGGGTGAAGTTTCGGGTGCTACTACTGACACGAAGGGTATGCAAACAAATCTCTCAAGCAAGGATGTGAAACAACTAAGTGAGAGTGCTAAAGGAAGAGCTGCCTCCAAGGTAAAAATTTATCATATTTTCTCAAAAATATACAAGTTTCTTGTTTTACCTGCTTTGATTCCCTTACTCGCAGTCTTTTTAGCACTTGCATTAAAGTCTCTCATTACTCCAAGCATTTATTTTTGGTAGCTCATTATCATTTAATTCGAGGTCATCATATCCTGCAATCATTTAGTATAATTTTGGCATCCTTCTACTCTCAGCATAGTCATTATACTCATCGTAGGAAAAAAATCCAAGTCACCATGAAAATAGTAGCCTGGAATTGTCAAGGTTTTGGCAAGAAAACATCTAGAGATCATATCAAAAATCTATCCAAATATCATAACCCTGATATTGTCTTTCTTTCTGAAACCAAAATAGCTTCAAAAAAGATCCTACAACATGCAAAATGCTTAGATTTTCCCAACAGTCACTATGAGCCCTCAATAGGTTTGTCTGGAGGATTACTGCTACTCTAGAAGGATGGTTTTGAATTTGAAGTAGTTTACTCATAAAAAAATATGATTCATTGTTTAGTTAAGCATGACCCTTCTAAACCTGAATGGATTTTGTCCTGTGTATACGGTTCTTGCAAACCAAGAGAGAAAGAAGAGCAATGGAATTTCATAAAAGATCTTGGCGTCAATGCCAACCAACCATGGGTTGTAATAGGTGACCTGAATGTCACTTTTGGCCCAGAAGATAGGGACAATAGATCAAGCCAATCTAGTTCAACAAGTCAACCCATTATACAATGCATACATGATGCAGGTCTCAGTGACCTCCACTGTAATGGTAAATGATATACATGGTCTAACAATCAACACGGCACAGGTAACATTAGATCTAGACTAGATCGTGATATGGTTAATAATGAATGGTTTATATTCTTTCCTGACTCTTGGTTGCAACAGCTAACTCACCTTGCTTCAGATCACACACCCATAATGCTCAACTTATATAAAACTGATGTCACAACCAGTAGAAACTGGAAGTTCTTTGCTTGTTGGCTAAAAGATCCTAGGTGTAAGGAGCAGATCATGGCGGCTTGGAGAGAACAGGTTGTGGGTTCTGCAGCCCATATAGTGAACAACAGACTGGTAATCACAAGATACACTCTATCCAAATGGAACAGAGAAACCTTTGGTCATATCGATACCAATATCAAAAATCTGCACAAAGACCTGGACTCACTGCACATGAATGCTGCTAGTATTGAAGTTGTTGTAAAAATAGAAAAAGTAATATAAAATGGGAGGATATTAAGAAAGATTTTGGAAGCAAAAAAACAAAGAGGTCTTCTTCAAGGAGGTGGATCAAAATACCAAAGCTCATCACATAGCTGCAAACAGGAGGAGGAGTAGAAACAGAATAGATGCTTTGTAAGGTTTTGGTTGGAGGAGGGTGAAAAACGGAGCTCTGGATCGGGCGATAACGCAACATAGTAACTCAGTTTCATTACTTTCATGGAAACAACATCAATAATCTCTAGTTTTTTGATCTTTCATGTTTAAAAGCTTTAAAACTAAGTTTGATACAATCGATTTATCTTCTGCATTCCCTTAAATTTAATCCTAAAAGTTTTTTGGATTTCGATTTTGATTATGGCTAACTAAACTTAACTGTGTCTCTCTTTGCGTTTGAAGCTGTCTCTTACCCCTTAGTATGGCGTTTGCCTCACTTCTATCAGTGGTCATAGCGTTTGCGTTCATTGGAGTTTTACTGGTTTCAGTTATGGAGTTCATGCGTTTGCTTATAGAATCCATGGAAATTGCTCAAAACCTTTTCCCTGAGTTCAACACCCGATCCAGTCAGTCAATATTCCCACCAACAAACCAATTTCAAATTTCAAAATTTCCGAGTAAAGTTAGGAAAAGAATTAAATGCAATTTGTTTGACAGATCTTTCCTATATTCTTTCATATTTAGTGATATCCTCATTCATTACGTATACTAGAAAATCCCAGGAAATCTGCTCATCTTTTCCCATAAATAACAACCTTGACCATGCCCTAATCCATCATCTTTCTTCATCGAGTTTAGCAGTTCAGAAAAACCCTAACTCCCAAATGGAACGTTCAATCGCAGACCCAGCAAGTATGTCCAAAGGAGTATCATTAATCTCAGAAAAACTCCAAGAAACCACTCTGGAGCAACATCTAGAAGACCTCCAGATAACCCAGTATGGAAGTAATTTTGATGAAATTGAAGAGGAAGAAGAGGAGGTGGAGATTCAACTTATTGGTACAATTATGTCACCTGGAAGACTAACAACTAGAATGGTGGAAAGACATATTAAAAACACGTGGTCTTTCATCCCACCTGGTGGAGTCAGGGTAATGGAGATCGAAAAGAATATTATGGTGTTTACGTTTAACAAAACAAGTGTTGTTACTAAGGTCCTACAATGGAGACCTTGGTCCATAGATGGTAACTTGGTGATACTACACCCATATGATCCTTCTGGTCTGTACAGTGAGTTGGACTGGGAGCATCAAGTTTTCTGGATCTGGTTCAGATATCTCTTACCGGAACATCTAAATCAAAAGTCGGTGCGCGAAATGGCAAAGTTGATGGGTAAGGTGATAACAGTTGACCCTCCAGAAGGTTTGCCTGAAACTGGTGATTGCTTCCGAGTTTGTGTCAAAATCAAAGTAACAAATCCATTGATGAGAGGGGTACTATCTATCACGACAGCAAACATCACAAAGTGGTACAACCTCTTTTACGAGAAGCATCCACACAAATTATGCAGGGAATGCTATGTTCTCAAACCACATGGAAAACAGCAATGCAAAAGGAATGTTGAATTACTAAACGAATTCCAGGATAAACCCCGAAGGTTTGGAGACCATAAAAAACAACCAGTAGTAATCATTACTCCACCTATTCCAAGTAACAAGCCAAGGAAGTTCACTGTCAAGCACACTCCTTTCGTACCACCTAAGGATGGCATTAAAATTGTAGACGTAGCCCCAGTATAAAGAATGAAGAAATGGCGTGCGATGAACCAGTCAGGTCTGTGAAACGTTCTAGAAGTGCTAGCAACCCTTCAGCTGAACCAGTCACTCAACTTCTCAACCCCAAGGATCCTATTGAACTCCCTCCAATGAACACTGCCACGAAGGAAGTGAACAAAGTTTTTCAAAGGGGTAGAACAGCAGGAAATGCTAAGGGAGATCAGGTACCAAATCTTGAACCTTCTTTTAAATTACAAAAAATTCAGTATTTCTCTCCTTTCAATTTTATCTTTAATAACTGTTGCAGATCATTTAATGTGTCGGGATTAACTTCCCTCAGAAATCATTGTGGCATTAACATTCTTCATAATTCTCTAGGACAAGATCCAGTTACAAAAACCAAGGCATTAACTCCTCACTGCATTTATATACATAATCATAGCTGTCTCAATTACTGCATTTATGTACATAATCATAGCTGTCTCAATCATTGCATTCATAATCATATAGTGGCACTAAAGTTTTCAGCCCGCTGTATTACGAAGTTTTATTCTCCTATTTTCAGTACCTTTTATTGGTGTAACTGTTTCATTAGTGTCTGTGTAGGCTGTGCATTAAGTCCTCACCATCAGTACTTGTCTGACTTACAAAACATGAAAATCATTAGTTGGAATTGTCAGGGATTTCTTGGTAAGAGTACTAGAGATCATCTAGGTTACCTTAATTCTTTACATCATCCATACATAATCTTCTTAGCTGAAACTAAGATCAATGACACCAGAATAATTCATCTAACTCAGTATCTAGGCTTCCCAAACAAGTGTCACGTTCCTTCAGTAGGGGCAGCAGGAGGCCTAATATTAATGTGGAAAGATGGGTTTAAAGTAGAAGTAGTAAACATCTCAGAAAAAATGGTTCATGCTCTAGTCTTAAATGATCAAGCGAAAGGAGAATGGTTCTTGTCATGCCTCTACGGTACACCCTATAGAAATGATCAGGTTACTCAATGGTCTTACATAAATGATCTAAGTAATAGTGTGAGTATCCCCTGGGTAGTGATAGGTAATTTAAATGTCACACTAGATATGAAAGAAAGACAAAATCAAGCACAGAGTTCTAATACACCTGCTGAGGTCATTTCCCTTATTAGAAATTCAGACCTATTTGATTTAGGGTTCAGTGGTAATCCATTTACATGGACTAGCAACTCCCATGGAACTGGTGTACACAAGTCTAGACTTGACAGGGCATTCACTAATAGTGCTTGGAGCTTAGCCTACCCTGACTCAAGACTCCTTCATCTCTCTCAAAATGGATCTGATCACACTCCTATCATGTTACAACTATCAAGTATTACTGAAAATAGAGGAAGAAACTGGAAGTTCTTTGAGAACTGGCTTCAAAATGACTCTTGTGCTGAGGAGATCAAGAAGGCTTGGACAACTGACAAAGTAGGATCGGCGGCTTTCCTTCTTACAAATAAGCAAAGAAATGCAAGAACTGAGCTAGCTAAGTGGTACAGGAAGACTTTTGGTGATATCAGCAGTAAACTGGGAGCTCTACAAGAGCAACTAGACCATCTTCAAGCAACAGATTTCAATGGTTCAAACACAGATGCATCTATTATGATAGAAGGAGAAATCGAGAAGATAAATGACATGAAAGCTAGGTCAAGTAGGCAGAAAGGGAGAGATAGATTTTACAATGATATGGACAAGAACTCAAAATATTTCCATATTCGAGCAAACAGAAGGAAGACAAGGAATCGTATTGACTCTCTAAATGCTCCAGACGGTACTTGGTGTACTACCAGGGACCAAATAGAACAGCTCCTCGTACAACATTTCTCTTCAATTAATACTACTCAGAATCAACAAAGCAACTACCAGTTTCTACAGCATATTCCTACTAGTATAACGGATGAAGATAATGAAGAACTCACAACAATTCCTCAAGAAGCAGAAATTCATAGAGCTCTGTTTGTCATGGAACCATGGACTTCTCCAGGTCCGGATGGCTTTCCACCCGGCTTTTATCATTCGCAGTGGAGTGTAGTAAAACATGACTTAGTGCAGATGGTTCAAGCTTTTTTCACATCTGGTTATCTGCTGAAAGAATTAAATCAAACAAGAATATCTCTCATTCCCAAGACTCAAACTCCCCATAAGCCAGAAGACTACAGACCTATAGCTCTCTGCAATACAGCATATAAGATTATATCAAAGATAATATCGTTGAGGCTGAAGAAACACATGGACCGGCTGATCTCCCCGATGCAAACAACATATGTACCAGGAAGAATAATAGCGGAAAATGTGTCTCTAGTTCAGGAAATTGTGCAGGCTATGAAGAGTAAGAAAGGACAGAGTGGTACACTTGCTTTGAAGATGGATATGTCGAAAGCTTTCGACAGAATAGAGTGGAGCTTTCTAATCGAGGTTCTTAAGCAGTTTGGCTTCAACAACAAATTCTGCCAGCTGATCATGCAATGTATCAGCACAACTCAAATCCAAGTCATGATTAATGGTTCCCCCTATTCTTCTTTTGTCCCAACTAGGGGTATTAGACAAGGGGATCCATTGTCCCCTTATCTTTTCATTCTCACGATGGAAGCTTTCTCTCGAGTGCTAGTAAATCACCAAGACAACAAACTTCTTACAGGAGTGAAGATATCAAGAAGTGCGCCAAAAATCAACCATCTATTGTTTGAGGATGATTGAATTTTATTCTGCAAAGCCAATGTTACTCAAACAGAAAAGTTGCTAGAAATCATACAGGACTTCAGTTCTTGTAGTGGCCAGCTAATAAACTTTACTAAGTCAGCAGTCTATTTTAGTAAAAACATGTCGCAGTCAAGATGCCAAGATTTAAGTGGGTTACTTCAAGTCAGACAGCTCAATCTTAATGATGAAAAATATCTCGGTCTGTCATTTTTCATTGGGAGGAAGAAGAAAATTCCATTCAATATACTAGCAGAAAAGATGGAGACTAAATTGGAAAGATGGCGCAGTGTAAATATGTCTGAAGCCGGAAGATCTGTCATGGTGAAACACGTCCTGAACGTGGTACCTGTACATCACATGTCATCATTCAAACTGCCGGAATCAACACTCAACTCGATGAGGTCTATTCAGCAGTCCTTCTGGAGGAACAAGAAGACAAACAGAG
This sequence comes from Papaver nudicaule, assembly GCA_023529015.1. Classification (NCBI taxonomy): domain Eukaryota; kingdom Viridiplantae; phylum Streptophyta; class Magnoliopsida; order Ranunculales; family Papaveraceae; genus Papaver; species Papaver nudicaule. The sequence continues at coordinate 5,382 of JAJJMA010010888.1, read as the reverse complement.
GGTACCATCTTATAGCTTGGCATAAACTCTGTTGGCCTAAAGCTCATGGTGGTCTGGGATTCCGTGATCTGCACACATTCAACATAGCTCTCTTAGCAAAATCCGCGTGGAGGCTTTACACTGATCATACTTCCATATGGGCGAGATCATTGCAGGCAAAATACTATCCGGATGGAAATCTTAATAACATTGAAGATAAACGCAACTCGACGTGGTCTTGGCGTAGCATCAGCTCAGAAACAGAATTTTTCCAGCAACACAGCGTATGGTGTCTAGGAAAGGGAGACAAAATCCGCATTTGGAACCACAGATGGATACATGAACTATCAGAGCCTCCAAAGCCAAGACATGAAGCAGTTGATCCATTCAGATTTACATATGTTCAGGAACTTTTCCAAGAGAATGAGCCCACATGGAATGAAGCACTCATATTTCCTCTCTTTGAAGACAAAACTGCTAGGAAAATATTATGCACTTCAATTCATCTGAGTTGTGAAGATCGCATAGTGTGGCTATTGGAAAAGAATGGAAAATTTTCAGTGAAATCTGCATACAAGGAGATGTTCCAGAGGCAATTGGGTAACTACACAGTAGATGATAGAATGCAAAAGATCTACAAAACTCTGTGGAAACTACCAGTTGTCCCAAGGGTAAGACAATTCATCCAGAAATGTTTGGTAAGTATTCATCCAAGATGTCTGCCCTTTCTGTGGAAATGCTAGTGAGACTGATTCCCATGTCCTTCTTCACTGCGACATCATGAAGCGAGTATGGTTCTCCCTATGGGGCTGGCAATCAAATGGCACCATAAGTCTAAAGGACTGGATAATTTGTTGTTTCAAAAAAAAAAGATGCTTTGCAAAATAAAGATGGTCATTGGTGCGATGACAAGGAATCCCTCTCTTCACTTCTTACTTCTCACTTTGAAGATGTTAGTACGACTACTAACCCTGTTATGGATGAGTTATTTCTTGATAATGGCCAACAGGTAATAACAGCTGAAGATAATGTGTTGCTCACCGCTACACCAATACAGAAGCTGAAATTACTGCTACTCTCAAATGTATGAAACTGTGGAAAGCGCCAGGTCCTGACGGATTTCCTCCGGAATTTTATCAACAAAATTGGGAGTTTCTTAAGGCTGATATCACTGAAATGATACAAGATTTCTTCAATAGCGGCTTCATTAGTAAGAAGATGAACCAAACCAGACTGATGCTTGTGCCTAAGGTCAAAACTCCATCATCACCTGCTCAATACAGACCTATTGCATTGTGCAATACTACTTACAAGCTCATAAGTAAATTGCTGGCAAATAGACTCAAGAAGCTTCTTCATAAAGTCATCAGCCCATTACAGTCAGCTTATGTTCCAGGAAGGCTCATTCAAGACAACATCAGTCTAGCTCATGAAATAATGCACACACTTAAAAGGAAATACAATGGTAAGAAGTATCTGGCTTTAAAACTGGATATGAGCAAAGCCTTTGATAGACTTGAATGGGACTTCCTAATAGCGGTTATGAGAAGAATGGGTTTTGGAGACAAATGGTGTTCTCTTATCATGCAGTGCATTTCCACAACAGAAATATCAGTCCTTCTAAATGGCAGTCCTTGCAACCCTTTTTATCCCTCAAGAGGCATAAGGCAAGGAGATCCTATATCTCCTTACTTGTTCATCATAGCTATGAAAGCTTTCTCTAGAGCAATGATGGCAAGTGAAGACTCACAACAAATCTCAGGCATAAAGATTGCAGAGAATGCACCTCCGATTAGCCACCTTCTGTTCGTAGATGACTGCTTAATCTTCACAGAGGCAACCCAGCAGAATATACTTCAACTACAAACTATTCTTACTCAGTTTAGTTCATGCTCCGGACAGATGATTAATTATCAGAAGTCTAGCATCTCTTTTAGTAAGAATGTCAGTCCTGAACTGGGAGATACAATAGTTCAACAGCTTCAAGTGAGCAGAATGGACCCTCAAGAAAGATACCTTGATGTTCCTCTTTTCTTAGGAAGGCACAAGAAAATCTCTTTCAATCCCCTCATCAACAACATGAACAGAAGGCTTGAAAAGTGGAGAGGCAAACTACAATGCCAAGCTGGTAGATCAGTCATGGTTAAGACTGTTCTTAACACTATCCCCCTTCATCAGATGAGTTCATTCAAACTACCAGTTGATACAATTTCTAAGCTAAACTCTATGCAACTGAGATTCTGGTGGGATGAGCAAGAACAAGGAGGTATGTTCCTTACTTCATGGCCAAGTATGTGTAGGAACCAGAATGATGGAGGCCTGAACTTTAGAGACCTCAGTTGCTTTAACCATGCTTTGTTAGCCAAAATTGCTTGGAGACTATGCACCATTGATGATAGCTTATGGGTTTCTTCTCTTAAAGCCAAATACTATAAGGATGAATCCCCTCTACATTGTCAACTGACCAGTGACCCAACATGGAGCTTCAGAAGCATCCAAAGTGAGTTTGAGTTCATCAGAAAGTTCAGCTTTTGGTCCTTGGGAAATGGTGAGAAAATACTTACATGGAAAGATAAATGGTTAATAGGTCTAAACACACCTCCAATACCAAAGCCAGCTGCACCTGACTTCTACAGCATTTCCAAAGTCTCTGATCTTATCGATACATGTACTAAAAGGTGGAGAAATGAGCTAATAACAAATAACTTCGAGCATGAATCTGCTGAGCTTATCCTAAAAATGAGAATTCCAATGGCGAGTACAGATAAACTGATGTGTACTAAGACCAAGAATGGGATGTTCTTAGTTAAATCAGCTTATCACACTCTTTATAATATCAAGTACCATTCTCGGGATGGTAATCCGCCTGCTACTGTTGATCCAATCTGGAAGAATATATGGGAGATTCAGACTATTCCTAGAGTGAAACTTTTCATATGGAAGTGTGTTAAGGACGCAGTCTCATCTAAGGAAAGAATGAATAGGAATGTGAAGCAAGACAGCACAATTTGTGTTCGTTGCAACAATGCTCAAGAAACCACTAAGCACATATTACTGGAATGTCCATTTGCCAAGGCAGTATGGTTTGGAGTAGGAGGACTTCAATTCAACACCTCTCAATGGTCTTCTATAAGGGACTGGATTTTAGATTGGTTTCAGACCTATGATGCTGACATGTCCGCAAAACTGGCAGTAATAACTTGGTTCATCTGGAAAGAAAGGTGTTGTCTTGTGTATGGAAAGCAGAACAACTCACCGTAGCATACTATCCATCTTATTAACACTTTCCTGCAGGACTCTAGCTCTTTACCTCCTAAATATCTTAATAATTACCATGTTGATGTTAGAGTAGTACCAGTCTGGAAACCTCCTGACTTGAATTCTGTCAAACTAAACACCGATGGTTCTTATTGCTACAACTCTAAAGCTGGAGGATATGGACTAATTATCCATGATTTTGCAGTTACTCACATAGCAAGCAGGTGTGCGAGCATTGGAGATGCACTTGGACCAGAACATTTGGAGTGCTTGGCCATGTTGGATGCTGTTCAGTGGAGTAAGAGCTTGGGATTCTATGATGCTCAACTAGAGACAGACTATGATCCTTTGATCCAAGCTTTGAAGGGAGAAAGTTCAAGTGTTCCTTGGGAGCTTAGAGGAATTGTGGATGACATTTTATTTGAGTTATCATTTTTTAGTTGTTGGTCTTGTGAGCACACAAACAAACTTGCAAATAAGTGTGCGGATTCTTTAGCTAAATATGCCCGTAAAGAGGGTATTTCTAATAGTTGGATAGAAGTATGTCCAAACTTTCTTATGTCTGATGTTCTCTCAGATATCTCTTAAGTAATGAAAGTATTTTTTCGTATCAAAAAAAAAAAAAAATGCTTTCCACATGACCAGCGTTGTCATCTGTTAATTCAACATACAAAATAAGATTATTCTCACACCTTGCTTACACAATCAGTGGGTAGAAATGTGGGTGTAAGTAAAATTTCCATTTTAAACATTATCATCATAGTCAAGGCATCAGTCTTCACTTTTTGAAATCAGAAAAATCAAAGAGAGAGAGAGACTAGTACAGTTCCTTTCAGAAACCCTAGGTTTCTTCTTCTCCAGATTTGCTGCAAAAGAAGCTGAAGATCAAGGGAAACAAAAATGGCTTATGGACATGGATGGATTAGTAGATTTCTATGTAAATTTGGTGGTTCAAGAAGAAGATCAACAACAACAATATCAAGAATTCCAGAAGAGATCTACTACGAAATCCTCTCAAGATTACCAGTGAAATCACTACTTAGACAAGTTGAGTGCACGTGCGTTACACGTTGACTTAGCTTTTTCAATATATATTGGATTCCGCAAAACCAATTCCACTGTAATTCACCAACATCTAAATTTCAGCACTGCCGTATGATAATACTCATCCCAATATGAATAGTAGATGTTACATGCACAAATCAACCACCTGCTGATATTACCCCCTAGAAATGTTGTTGAGCACACCCCTGTGACGCATCCATAACCATAACAGTGATTGCTTGAATAAAAGTTTTACACATTAATTATTTCGAAGCTTGCATTTGAGCAAGTAGACAGTTGTTAACTGATTAACTCATGGCAGTCAAAAATGGTTAACATAGATGCAGGCACCATTGCATTTGAGCAAGGGCTAACTTAGTCTTTTCAGGTGCGAAAAATTATTCAACCACGGACATACTTTTTTTTTTGGAGAATTTTGTTACGAATGCTGCTCTCGACTTAAAGAGGGGGGAGATAGATAGATAGAATAGATCTTTGTAGTGCTCGCTTAGGCTAGCCAATCGGCCTTGGTATCTGTCTGTCACCAAATGGAGGGCACGTTAGAAATAAAAATTTTGGTTCAACAAACGGAATTTGGTTAACCAAACGGAATTTGGTTCACCAAACGGAATAGGGACTAAACACCAAATAAAATGAGTACTGAAACAGAAACTACCGAACGGAAATGGATTTCTCTGTCGTAGATTATTTGCATAAGGGTGGATCCGCAAATATATTAGGGACCGAAAGTTTCAATTTGATATGTGAGGGTGTCGGACTAATAAATACGTTTTAAAGGGATTTAAAAGCAATTATCATATATATTTCATTTATTACAAAAATGCCATTTTTATAAAATTAGAGATAAATACTTAAAATCTTCATATCTTCCAAACTATACATCGGATTTTTGCGAATTTTATATATTTAGAAAGCCCTTTAAAATACTTATACAACGAGTATAAATAACAATATCAATTTTTTGATTTTTAGAATACTCATATCTATCTAAAAACTTAGATATAATAAAGAACCTAAACTTTATATGTTGCTAGATGGTGTTCAAAGTTCATATAAGTACGCAATAAAATCATTGAATTT
>JAJJMA010010884.1:0-17223 GCA_023529015.1 Papaver nudicaule | reverse complement strand
TAAAGATCGAAAATTTAGGGGGGAAACGGAGCGGGAAGATCTGAAAATTTTTGGATCTGAAAAGTTTTGGATCTCGTTTCCTGAGAGAGACGACTGAGCAAAGAGCGAAAAGATAAGGTTAGCTTTCGATCTAACGGCGCAGCTTCGTTTAAGTCTTGTGAATTGTGAAAATGTATGGACGGTGGGAGATTATGTTTGGGTTATCACACGGATTGTGATCTGGACGGTGAATATTTGGTTTGGGGGATTGTGAAAATATCTCGACGGTGGAAGATTGGGTATGGGTTGTCATACGGATTGTGTGTTAGTTCTTCCTCTAAAATGAGCTCGCCATTAGGTTAACGCACTTTAAAATCGAAAAAATTTCTCCTAGAAAAGGTTTCTGCCCGGGGCACTCTACTTAATGACCTCTTTCACCTAGTCGTAATATCTTCACCGGAGTCTTAAACCTATCAACATTGGTAATACTATGCACAATGACCTCTTTTACCTAGTCGAAATCTTCACCGGAACCTTGAATCTACCGACCTTGGTAATGTTATGCTCAATGACCTCTTCCACCTACTCACAATACTCACCGGAGCCTTAAACCTACCGACTTTAGTTATATTATGCTCAATGATCTCCTCTACCTAGTCGCAATCTTCACCAGAGCCTTAAACCTAGCGACCTTGGTTATGTTATGCTCAATGACCTCTTCTATATAGTCGCAATCTTCACCGAAGCCTTAAACTTACCGACCTTGGTAATATTATGCTCAACGACCTCTTCCACCTACTCGTAATCTTCACCGGAGCCTTAAAACTACTGACATTAGTTATATTATGCTGAATGACCTCTTTCACCTAGTCGAAATCTTCACCGGAGCCTTAAACCTACCAACCTTGGTAATATTATGCTCAATGATCTCTTCCACCTACTCGTAATATTCACCGGAGCCTTAGACCTACCGACCTTGGTAATATTATGCTCAATGGCCTCTTTTACCTACTTGCAATCTTCACCGGAGCCTTACACCTACATACCAACCTTGGCAATATTATGCGATCAACGACCTCTTCTACCTACTCGTAATCTTGACATGGGCGCTAAACCTACCGACCTTGGCAATATTATGCTCAACAACCTCGTCCACCTACTCGTAATCTTCACATGGGCCTTAAACCTACCGACCTTGGTAATATTATGCTCAATTACCTCTTCCACTACTCATAATCTTCACCGGAGCTTTAAACCTACCGATGTTGGTTATATTATGATCAATGACCTCTTCTACCTAGTCGAAAACTTCACCGGAAGAATTTTTGAAATTAGGTTTCTGGATGACAGTTAAAAACCTTTCGAGAATCTTCGGTTTCCAACAGATACCATTAACGGCTGTTGATGAAAGGATGCCTCCATTCGTGAAGAGAAACATGTTGATGAAAATGTACATATTCATCAACAGACGTGAATACCTCTATAAATAGTCTCCCATGATTTCACTTCAAAAACATCAAAAACTTTCTTTCTTCTACAAGCATCATCAGAATTTCTTATCTTCTCCCTTGTGTGTTCCTGGTTGAATCAAGGTTGTACAAGCTTTGAATTCAACACGTTGTGAGGCTTCAAGTATCCTGAAGGAAATATTCGCTAGACCTGTTATACTTGCCATTTGATTGGAATGGTCGAATAATTGTCTAAAAGAATCTGCATAAGAGCCTTGAAGTTTTCGGTAACAACGATTCTTTTCACCCTAGTTTACTCCAATTTTCCAACACAATGACCTCTTCGACCTTGTCGCAATCTTTACCGGAGCCTTAACCTACATACCTTGGTAATATTATGCTCAATGACCTCTTCGACCTTGTCGCAATCTTTACCGGAGCCTTAAACCTACATACCTTGGTATATTATGCTCAATGACCTCTTTCACCTAGTCGAAATCTTCATCGGAGCTTTGAACCTACCGACGTTGGTTATATTATGCTCAATGACCTCTTCCACCTATTCGCAATCTTCACCAGAGCCTTAAACCTACCGACGTTGATTATATTATGCTCAACGACCTCTTTTACCTATTCACAATCTTCACCGGAACCTTAAGCCTACGGATGTTTGTCTTGGTCCACTAAGTCGTAGGGGGCGTTTGCCTTTCCAATACTTATAACTCAATATATCAAGCTAATAATAGATTAGCTTTATCGACCATAACAATGACACAATAATAATGGCGCATTAAGACACAATATATCGAGCTATAAATTAATAATGGCACATTAAAATTTATTTGTAACTATAATTACTATTATATCCTTATCTATTTATATAAAGTGCGCTTACAATATAAGCTATCAAGGGCAAAACCGTCCAAAATAAACTTCCACACATCTATTCTATTCTATAAAGCCAACACCCCTTAGTGAGGCTGTAATTTTTTTGGACGATTATACCCCTGCTATTATATTTTACATACACACTCCACATAAATCAGTGAGGGCATAAAAGTAATTGACCTTACAAATTAATTTATTATCATTTTACCCCTACCTATATAGTTTACATATACAGGTAGATGTGGCATATTGAGAGCGGTAAGGTGGGTGGGGATGTTGGTTCGTGAGATAGAGGATAATAATGTATAAAGAAGCTTAGAAAGAGAAAGGCAGTAAGGTGGGGACGGAGAGGGCACGTGCAGAGAGTTCTTTCTAGTGTAATATAGTAAAATATATGGTTAGCTAATAAAAGATCTAGATTAGATTTGCCGACAATAACGAAGATAACTCAACAGACCTTTTACCAGCTCAACAAAACTGTAGAACCAAATACCAGCTCAACAAAAGCTTCATGCTCGAAATCAACTGAAAGAACCAGACTCAATCTCAATGTCGATCGATTTATTCTCCTTACTAATTTAGTCGTAAGTATGTATTTCATTTTATTTTATTTTCGTTCTTTTTAGATCTAGGGTTTTTGATTTCCTTGAAATTGGTTTGATGCTTTGATGAAATTTGGTTAATTAGATGGTTCTATGATGTGGGTTTGATTGAATATAACGTTCTATGGTACTTCAATTTCTTATGAACTTAATTTTAAGGTTTTTTGTTTTCAATTTTGGTTTGCAGACAAAACCAGTAGAAGTTAGTAATATTTCGCTGTGAGCAATTTGATGTTTTCATCAGTTCAATTTCAATACTTGTAATCTCCTACAACAAGGTCGCCTTCTCAGGTATTTTCCCCTCTCTCTCTCGGATTCAATCAATATCAATTTCAAAAATTTTCTTTTCCAGGTCAAAACTTCATGCCTCATATATCTGTATAGTTGAAAACATAGCCTGCCCAATGTGTGGGGACCGTACACTTTCAGATTGGTTGCCGTTTAGTCGTAAGAATGTGTACATGAATCATCGAAGATTTCTTCCTTTTGATCATCCTCTTCGAAACAAAAAATGCTGGTTTAATGGAGAGATTGAGAGAAGGGAGAAACCACCAGTTATGTCCGGTGCCGAGGTATTTGAACGTCAGAGTACTATTGTGAATGATTTTGGGAAAGCAAAGCAGAATGAGGAGGAGAAAAGGAAAGAGAAAGAAATGAAGAGGAAGAATAAGAAGAATAATACTGGGTTACGGAAGCGGAAAAGGATTGTTAATCAGAAGAACAAGCAGAAAAGAGCTGTTAATCCAGATGTAGGTCAGAGTAATGCTGGTGGTGGTGCAGATGATGGTAATACTGGGTTACGGAAGCGGAAAAGGGCTGTCGTTACCGATGCGGGTCAGAGTAATGCTGGTGCTGGTGCGGGTCAGAGTAATACTGAGCTTCGTTTGTGGACGAAACGCTCGATATTTTTTGAATTGCCTTACTGGAAGGTATTTTTTAAAATCTATCCTTTGCTCGGTATAATTTGCTTGCTTGCTCGTATTTGCCCAGCATCTTTACACCCTTACTTAGTATTTTTTATGAACTGTTTTTTGGTTTATCTCTATGTTTATCATATTTAACCTGTTGTGATGGGTTCACTAAGTTTTGGGATATCTCGTGTCAATATTAATTTTACGTTTATTCCTTCCCAGGATTTGTTATTACGGCACAATATCGACGTTATGCACACAGAAAAAAATGTTTGTGAAAGTCTCCTTGGTACTATTTTGAATATAAAGAATAAATCGAAGGATGGTTTAAACTCCCGTAATGATTTGAAAAGTATGGGAATTAGACCAGAACTGCATCCATATGAGAAAAATGGCAGAACGATACTTCCACCAGCACCATACACCTTGTCTGACAAGGAAAGGACTATATTTTATAACAGGCTAAGAAATCTGAAGGTTCCAGATGGGTATAGTTCTGATCTTAGGAGGCATTTCTCGAATGAAGATTGCTTAGGTATCCATAAAGCTCATGACTACCATGTTCTTATGCAACAAATTTTACCTGTAGCTTTGAAGGGACTGTTACCTAAAGGGCCAAGAGATGCAATATTTCGGTTATGCTCTTATTTTAACGAGATATGCCAAAGGGCAGTTGATCTTAATAGATTAGTAGAACTTGAAGAGGAAGTTGCTGAGACTTTGTGTATGTTGGAGAGGTACTTCCCTCCATCATTTTTTGATATCATGATACACTTGACAATTCACCTAGCACGAGAAGTGCGTTTATGTGGACCCGTACAGTATCGTTGGATGTATCCATTTGAAAGGTATGTCAATTTTTATTACGCAGCTAATGTAGTCTTCTCAGGCTGTCTAGTGTCGAATGGAAATACATGATGGTAATGTTGTAGGGTTTGCAATCGTCAGAATTGTTACCGACTATGTTTCTGCATCCTCGTATTGGGATCACACCCTAATACTGTTACATTTTACATGGTTCCATCTGTTGTAGGTATATGAAGACATTTAAACAATATATCAAAAATTATGCACTACCTGAAGCATGTGCAGCAGAGTGTTATCTTGGAATGGAGTGTGTTAGGTTTTTTAATGCTCATGTGGACCGAGAAGCTGAGATTGGAGCAAGGCAAAGGCATAATGAAGACATTCAAAATGGTTTCACAGAGGCAGGGCGTCCAATTTTAGGAGGTGTCCATGTGCACATGAAGAGGAAAAAACTAAAAATTGCACACAGATATGTGCTTTTCAATACTGCAGAAGTTCAGCCATATATAACGTAAGTTGATGCTGGTGTTCATTATGAGCAGATGGTCATATAATACATATATGGATTTCTTTTAATTTTGTTTTTTTTTATCTTAGAATGCATATGGATGAGTTGAAATCTTCAAATTCGAGGTTTCGTACCGATGAAGACCAACTCCTTTCCTCACACTCGGATACATTTGTGGATTGGTTTCGACAAAAGGTACGTTTATTAACCATATCATCTGACATTTGTTTGTGTCTTGTATGTTAACCATGTAGCGTGGCACTTATATTCTGTTAACCAAGTTTATATTTATAGGTTAATCAGCAAATTGATCAAGGCATATCAGTATCAAAAACTATACAGTGGTTGTCTAGTGAACCTTTAGAACTCTGCATGTCATACAAAGGCTTGGTCATCAATGGGACTAAGTTTCTTACGAAACATGTCCGAAGAGTCACTCAAAACAGTGGTGTTTCCATCGAATCAAAAACTCTAATAGCAGGACAATCAAATTCAACTATTTTCTATGGTGTTTTACGGAAGATTTTAGTGTTGGACTACCATATGTTTCAAATTCCGATATTCGAATGTGACTGGGCTAACATTAATCTCGGTGTCAAGGTAGAAGATGGTTTTAAATTAGTAAACTTGAAACAATATAAGAATCAGTTTGAGAACGACCCATTCATTCTAGCATCACAAGCCCGACAAGTGTTCTATTCTCGTGAGTCAGATTCATCTAACTGGTATGTGGTGTTGAAACCACCACCTAGGGGTTTCCATGAACTGGAGGAATACGATGAGAAGGAAGACACAAGATGTCAACCATTAGATACATCAGCACTTGGCGAGGCAATGGATGACGAGAGTGAGAGTTATGCAAGAAACGATGCTGAAGACATCTTAGTGCCTCAATCGAAGAAGAAGAATAAGAAGAAAAAAAAGATGAGCAGGATTGTATTTGGGGGACTTTTTTAAAGGAGGGAAGAAGGGTATCTGTGATATTTTGTAATTTGCATCTTGCAGGTGTTGGATTTGCTGATTTTGCAAGCCGGGTACTGGGCGTTTGCTCCTGGAGGACAAAACTAATCTGTTTGTACTACGTTGAATGTTTTACACTCAAGTTTCAAGTGTCGTAATGTTGTACTATGCATTGAAGCATACCTGTAAATAATTGTTGTTGAATTATAATTGCATTGTTGTTGAATTCAGATCTTGGGCATGCGTACTGTGTGATATAATGAAATGCAGGGAAAACAGTGAGTCTGGGCAGTAGAAGTTGTTTTTCCAAAATGAACCTCTAATGACAGAAACTTTGTTCTTGCTCTTTAAAAAAACCAAACATAATTTGCATAAGCTACCTGTTTCCAGAGTGGTTGATGGCTTTGGTGAAGAAGCTTGACGTGGTTGGTTCGAATCTCTCTTAACTATAATTTTTATTCTTCTTTACAATCAAATTACAGTAGTTAGATTATTTGATAAGCGGAAAAAATTCGTGACCAACCTGTCTCCAGAATGGTTGATGGCTTGGTTAACCAACATTTAAGTGTCTGGTTCGAATCTCTTGGACTGTAATTTTTATTCTTTTTTACAATCAAACTACAGAAGTTACATTGTTTGGGAAGCAAATATAATTCATGACCAACCTGTCTCCAGAATGGATGATGACATAGTCTATTTACGGGCTTTGATGTTGGGGGTTCGAACCTCTAGTATACACAATTACTACTTTTCCTCTAAAATGTTGTCATTTTCTTTTTTACACACGACTTTTTTTACCAAAAGTAGGCATTGATTATATTTTACGACGCTACATAGGATAAAGGTAGTAATAGCTAAAAAATTTTACGACTTATGAGCAAAACGTCGTAAAGCAACAGTAGTTAATGGGGGTCTTTTCCCGTAGTGTCTTCAAGACTTCAACCTCTATGAAGCACACTAGTATCACTTGAATTTTCTGTATCATGTCAACCTTTTACATATGGTAATTTAGGACTCGAGTAAAGATCAATCGGTACACTAGCGCGCTGCTCCTGTTATTATCCAGAAATTAAGTACAAAAACAAGGTCTTCCTCTTTTTCATTCAAACAAAGTGCAAGTTGAATATCACAATAAGTTGCTTTCATTCAACTGGAGATGAATACAAATTAGCTTGAAAATGTTGAAAAATATATCAAAAGTAGTTGAAAAATAATGCAGCAATAAATTCGATTCCGAAATAATGCAGCTGCAAATATGAAAAATAATTCAGCCTGCTTACATGTTGCTATCATTCACCCAATATGGAGCCAGCAATAATTCAATTAATGTCAAACAGCAGAATATGCTATCTCTCAATATGTGCAGTGATAACAGATGTGACATCAAAATGGTAACAGGAAAAGTTGTTAAAGTCTATCCTGTTGATGCTAATATAAATCCATGACCAGGCCAAGGTTGCACTCATATAACATTCTTAGTTTTCGTCTAGTAACTGCCAACCCAAAGTCAGCTCTTCAAAATAACCCGAAAAATACATTTAAGGTTAACGCAGTATTCTATACTCAATAATGCAATAGAAGCCAACATGAATGTAAATCATTAGTCTAACAACATACAGTGTTTGAGTTAGCCATGAATTATTTCAATAAGAGAAGTCTCTTACCAGTTCAGTATTCTCTGATTTCGTTCTTACTCGTTACACAGATCGTAGTAACCTGCTGTCATGGATGCATCGACAGTGAAAGAATTGCTTTGCTGAGCTTCAAATCGTCTGTAACAGACCCTTCGGATCGTCTGTCAACATGGCAAGTAGGCCGTCGCCGAAACTGCTGCGACTGGTATGGTATTCAATGTTCTAGGGACTCGTTACATGTCACTTCAGTTGATCTTCGAAACGTAGAGCTCGAAATGAACCTCCGGAGATCTGATGATTCGCTTCCAAATACTTCACTTAGTGGTACAATCTCTCCTTCACTCTTGCACTTAACTCACCTCCAGTATCTTGATCTCGGTTTCAATGATCTCGACTACTCAAAAATCCAATATCAGTTTTGGAAATTCAAGAATCTCCTTCACCTTGATGTCTCTTATTCGCAATTTTCCGGCTCTATTACAACTCAATTTGCCAATCTATCTTCACTACAATACCTCGATGTTTCTAAGCATGTGCAGGATACTGATCCCACCTCTTTAAGTTCTAGTTCTTCCCTTTTCGACATAGACTCTCCATCCATAGACTGGGTTAGAGAGCTAGTCAATCTAAGGGTACTGAAATTGAGTGGTGTTGATCTGTCCGAGGCATCTCTGACGAAGAATTGGGCGAAGCCTATATCATTTCTTGCTGATCTCAGAGAACTTCATTTATCTGATTGTAGTATTTCTAATCCACTCGTTCCAACCCATGAGTTCCGTAATCTTTCTCACCTATCAATTCTGAAAATGAATTTCAATGATAACCTCAATTCTTCGATACCGGTTCAAATTGCTAATCTTACTTCCCTTTCAGTTCTTGAACTAGCTGGTTGCTTTAATTTGCAAGGCTCGATTCCTTACCTTCCTCAGATTAAACGGCTTGACGTAAGACAGAACGAACATCTCCAAGTAAATCTTTCAGCATTGTTTGAAGGTAATAACTGGCCAAGACTCCAAGAACTTTGGATTTCTTCGACTAGTGTAAACGGATCGATTCCAAGTTCCATATCGAATGCTCCTGCGTTGGTTAGTCTGTATGCGTCAGACTGCTCGATTAAGGGATCCTTGCCTACAGCAATCTCTGCTCTTTCACAGTTGGAGTATCTTGACCTCTCTGCAAATGACATAACAGGTTATATTCCTTCTTCAATCTCCAGTATGAAAAGGTTGCAATATCTGTCCTTGTCTGTAAACAATTTGCAAGGACCCATACCAGGGTCAATTTGCGAGATTAGTTCTCTTCAACAACTCAATTTAGACCGTAACAGATTAACCGGACCGATACCAAGTTGCATCACCAGGCTTCAAAGTCTCCGAGTGTTTGATATCAGTGCTAACTCTGTTGGGGGCATCGTCTCATTGAACCCGTGGATCAGTAAGTTAAACCTGACTGAGCTGAACCTTAACAATAATAGCATAACTGTAGAGATAGCTCAGCAACCATCCCCATCTCAGTACCACATGGAGATTTTAAAGCTGCAGTCGTGCAATATTAACGGACACATCCCGGCTTTCTTTTGCGAGTTTGCTAATCTTGGTACACTGGAATTGGCTGGTAACAATCTTACAGGAGCTATTCCATCTTGTCTCTTTAAACACCAAAAACTTCGCAATCTAGATCTCTCGAGAAACAGGCTCCAGGGAACCTTGCCAGATGCTTTTCATTTTGATGATAATCAGTTCATGTCCATCAATTTGGCGAACAACTTTCTCAGAGGTTCACTTCCTGTTCCTTCTCAGATGAATATGCTTTTCGATCTGTCACAAAATCAGTTCACTGGCAGAATCTCATTTGAAGTCGGAGAAAGGCTTTGTGGATTCAATAAATCAACCTATAAAGATATTTTGTGATAATATATCTGTCATAAGATATGTGAAGAATGACAATACAACTAGCAGCAACAAGTACATCATGGTAAAGTTTATGTCCTTAAGAGAAAGGAGTCAATTAGGACTCATTGCAGTTTCCTATCTAGAAACTGAGTTGATGATTGCAGATCCTTTAACTAAGGGTCTTCCTCCTGGAGTTTTCAAAGGACATGTATCTAGAATGGGAGTTTTTGAATCTCTGAATGTTGTTCATTAGTGGGAGTTTAGAACTTTTATGTGCTTTTCATTAGTGTGAATCTCTGAATGCTGTTCTTTTTGTTTCCTTCTTCCCTCTTTTCTTGATGTTTTCACGTTTGATGACTGTTGAGTTCATGAGAATTTGACCATGGTACTTTTCATTTGTTGTAATCAATGAATGCAATTTAGCTTACTTCAGTTGATTTAATATTTTACAATTTTTAATCTAATTTTGACTCTTTTCTACTACAATTAAAATACTGCAATTGAAACTGTGTAAAAGTTGAGTTTTAACCCTCTTTTTATAGGGTGAAATGTGATAACAAAACCATAGAATAGATCACTGATTTTAAGAGATAGTGGTGTAAAACCCTACCAAAAGATCTCAGGTTTTGGAAAATCAACCTTTGACCCTACATTAGCCATTAAGTACCTTCATAAAATGTGATGGAAACAATAGCCCTTCTTTTACCCTAAATAATATCATAGATTCCATAATAATTCATTGACACATTATAGTCAGATTAACCAATTACCGAAAATAAAGTAAGATCAAGAAAACTAATTTATAAATACTGTAGATAATCGTCATCATTCATCTTCATTGACCTGGTGGGTCAAGCACTGACCGATGACATAGTCTATAAACGGTGGATTGTCGGTGGTTTGCTTACGTATTGTTGACTTGGTATACCCACAGCCTGATCTGTTTTTTTTTACGATGATAAATTCAGTCTTACATGGTCCATGTGGTGTCTTTGACATGCCGATGTACATTGGGTATCTATTTTCCTGGAAAGATCCCGGTGGTATATAGAAACCTGCATTGAGTAGGCTTTGGGTAAATCCATTGTCAACATGAATCGCAAATCCAACTCTCACTGGAAATTGATACTTAGTAACTGGGATTAAACCCATCGAGTTCATTGCACTTCGGTGTATGATTGTTTTCTTCCCAGCAGCACGCCCGACCAAGACCTCTGCAAGAATCTCGTTTTCTTGCAGCTGTGTTATAATCAGCCTTGTACCCGCGACGATCCTATCCCTCTTATTTACATCTTCTAACCGGATAATTGGTATTCCGATCTTCAGCTGTAGTAGGTGGCTTGGGAGGGATGGATCCTCTACCTTATTTAAAACCTCCTTCGGATACAATGTCGCTGCAGTGCTGTAATTTTGGCGAGCAAAAGATACATAATCAATACTGACATATGTGTGTTCTTCTCCACGAAAAAGGCTTGTTATGCACTTGTTCAGCTTGTTGATTTTATCGTGATGAGAAGTCAAAACTGCCGTGTGAGCAAGATATTTTTTTTTAAATCCATTGCTCACAAAACCTTCGTATGAAATTGCGACTACTACGTCGATGAATTCATCTTCGCTCGGAATAATTAGATTGGATAACGTTACGTTTGTTGTTGTTGTGCGAGATCCCAAGTTTTCAGGACTCAAGAGATTGGCTATATAGTGGTTATCTTCCATGCTTAAAGGCAGAGTCTTTTGTATGATATATATATTCAGAATATGGGTGAGATATATATATATATATATGCACTAATAACTTAAGCGTCAAGAAAATTATGGGTTATTATTCAATAGAATTGCGTGAAATCCAATCACATTGTTCCATAATTAGAGTCCCGTGTAATATAGGCATGTCGTTCACATTGCAAGATATATGTTACCTTGTGGCTGGAACTCTGTATATTACCTTATTGAAGAAAATTATGGTTTATGACCTAATCGGATATTTGTTCCTTATATAGATATCTATATCGACAATTGCTTTTCATGGAAGTTTTTACGACCACTTATCGAGCCAGCTACTGAGGTATACGATGTTGAAAACGGTTTATCTCCTTGCTCAATGGACCGTAAGCTACTCCATTAGCTCTCTAACCAAATTGCCGCACTCAGGCCCCGCATATGGGTTATAGGAAGCGGGCAGACAAAGATAATTACCTGGCCCATTGATTATTACATCATAATATGATTACCTTTCATACTACGACACACGGATAAATTCTTCGATATATTACTTTTCATGTTCTTTCATTAGATCGTACATTAGATATATACAATGTCCAATGAGTGGAGGACTACATCGTAGAGTCTTACAGATGTGAATGTTACTTTCCTTCATTAAGTCATACATTAGATATTATCTTGCTTAAAGAACCGCCCTTACTTATGACATATACACGGGTAACTTATTCAGATTACCTACATAAATAGTCACTGCAAGTGGGATTCTAACTTGCATACCATACATATATTGCACCAAATTGGTTATCGAAAGGTATTTACGTTTTTAGGGCCAAATTCGACACCACATACTATTACTCTCTTGGCAACGACGACAACATCAGATGAACAAAGCATTAATAAGATAACATTCGTTCAGAATAATCCCCGACATATCTTATATACCATTGTAGCATTGTCATCGCGGAAAAACCGAATTCATGGTGCTTCTCTACCACCAAACATGCACATCACTACTGCCTACCTGACAAACAATAATATCTTTTCATGAATGGAGCTACACCGACATCTGATAACGTAGCTGGAATGGTATAGTGTCTATTCAGCTAACAATACATTAGAAAATAGATAACACTGCACGTATGGGTGGCTAATAGCTGGCGTGTTGAGAGTTGTCCTGCAACCTGCACGTGGGAAACATGAAACTAAACTTGCATGCACTACTACAATACTAAATTCGAAAAGCTACAACTTTCAGTAATTGACGTATTTGAAGGTTGTGTATCAGTTGTGTAACTACACGTCCATTGCAATACTATTACACTCTGCCATATCAATTCATCCAAACATGTACTTTGTTCCACATGGTAGTCTGCCCTAAAGGTCTCAAGACAGATAAACATCCAAAAGGCATTTATCGGAATATACAGTCTATTTGAGGGCTTGTAAGAAAAATAGTGGCATAGATTTAAATAAAAAAAATACTAAAATTCCATCGTAAATTGCGGATGAGAACAAAACACATAAAATGCTAATAAATTTAAATGACCGCATGCATATTGTAGAAAGTTGAAGTCACATTGTCATATTCTAGAACTAACACAACCAATCCCCTGCCGATGTTGTACGTTCATGGAAAACCTGCAAGAAACAATTTGTTATTCAAAAAGATTGTATGAAAACATGGTTACCGTCAAAGTATATCGTCAGACTGTTCTTACCTTCAAACACAAACTTGTAGGAGTTCAACCCGTCACTGACCTGCAAACATCTCTTTTCGGGCACTATGTTATTCCTGCATGACTTTATTCTCTCGTCAGGCCAGATTACATCTATGTTGATCCCATACTGTTGCCCCAGTTTTTGTTTGAATTCTTGGAGCACTACAGATTGCCTTCTCTCCATCGTCTCTATGTTTGCACTGAGTAAGGACATATTTCGGTAAACGTCCTCTTTGCACAATCCACCTGGAAAACAATTAACACACTCCCTCTCTTTGCACACTTTGATCTCCAAGAAACTTAACTACTTCTTCATCGATAACACTATGTTCCCCCTGCGGGCTGTCCCCAGTGAACAGTCTGTTTTCGAAATAAGCATCAAGCATCACCGCATCAGGGGACAGCATGGATTCATCGAAGAATTTGGTTGCATCATACGTCTCCTGTAACTCCAAGTACTGCTCAAATGTGACACCTTCTAAACTGTTATCTAGTCTCTGGTATTCTTGAAATTTTTTTAGTTGATATCTCTGTATGTCCTTGTATTTTCTCAGGTGTTTTTTGAACCGATAATCATGTATAAACCACTCCCTTTTGGTCCCAAACGCCTCCAAGGGTTTAAAATTCGCCCACCTCTCCATGGCTATTTCTTGTCTTTGATCTTCTAAAAAACTATCAAGCTCGTCATCGTCATCAGAATAACTGGGTTCTCGATCAAGGATCCAGGGAAGTCTCTTGAGCCTTTTCACCGTATCTTCTGTCTGTCTGGACTGCAATTCTCTTCCAACAGAACAATCGGCATCCTCGCAAGACCCTGTGGTCATTCCGCCTGCCTCGCAAGAAATATATGAGAAGTTTACAGCTGAATTGTTAAGACTTCAACAATGTTAATTAGATGAATTGTTAAGACTTCAACAATGTTAATTAGGTCAATTGCGGCGAATTTATAGTTCGCTAAGGTCGTCTTTCTCTTTTTAGGTTTACAGAAAGGACTATTCTCCATGTGTCGCGGACTTTTCCGCATATATATAGACAATAACGAATCTTGCTCGGCACTGTATTGCAGCATTGGATCTCAAACCGTGTAAATCATACGTGGAGGAGGGATATCACATGTGATTTCCTTATTGTGTGCGAGGTGCATGCCAGCGGGGATTACATACACGCGACCGGCATATTATTGTTTTGGCGTGTCCGCTAGAATCCATGTGTTAGTTATTTCAATCGTCTGCTAAATCCAAAGGGCGTGTCTGAAAACCAAGAGGTACGCTTCCCTTCTCCCAGACATAAGTATCCTATTTAATATGCGCAATACCCATTG
Organism: Papaver nudicaule; assembly: GCA_023529015.1. Lineage (NCBI taxonomy): Eukaryota > Viridiplantae > Streptophyta > Magnoliopsida > Ranunculales > Papaveraceae > Papaver > Papaver nudicaule. The sequence goes on along the minus strand of JAJJMA010010884.1, from coordinate 2,833 downwards.
TAATTAGTCCCAGAAGATAGACTTGCAGATGCAAAGATGGGTTGTTTTGGCTATAAAATGATTGGTGTTAGCGATCAGACTCCTGTCCATGTGCGGAGGCATCGATTTGTAGCAACCCTGAAGTACGATTTTGGAATGAAGGAAGCGGATTTCAATATCATACACCCTAGGTATTATTGTAGTGTGTTTGTGATTTGCTTCAGAAAGGTGGCTGATTTTGAAAAACTTAGGGCACTTGACAGCGTCAACGTTGACAACTACAGTGTTACTTTAATCCCTGTAGAATACGGATGCAGGTGCGTTGAAGAATGGCTTGCTTTACACGGAGAAACGTCACAAACCTCCGCTTCTGATGCGCTGGTGTTAATGAGATGGACGAATAGGTATTCACAGGGGCTACAGAAAACAGCCACATCTTGATCTGAGACGGCATCGCCTGCTTCCTTATATTATCGAAGAATTTACCCGTGTATCTCCTGATGTTGTTTTATCTGTTTTGCTTCAATAGAGGTTATGCATCTTTTTAATACAGGTTTTTAAAGTATAACAGTATATATACCAAACAAACAATAGGAATAATGCACGGCGTCTAGAAAAATGCTTTGGAGTATAAATAGGACTGAACTTCGAAGCAACATTGAATACAATCTCTATGTGTACTGGTTACGAATATACAAATCTTTTCAATCAGTTCAGTACTGGATTTGACACATATAGCCAAACAAATAGTATTCTTATTTGCAAACAGAATAACCTGAATCACATAAACTACCTTACAGGAATCACCCTACTACTGGATGTTGTTATTTTGGTCTCTTATAACACGGTCTAATAAGGGCATGTTCTCGTACATGTCTTCTGACATTTCAAACTCCGTATAATCCTCCTCGTTAGCTTTCTTTATAATGATTATAGATTTAACCTTATGCATCCATTCTGACACCCACATGAAAAATCTCCCTGGACATAAACCATTATCTTCCATATACACCCCAACAGTATGAAGACCCTGGCCTTCATATTTATCCATCGTCATTGCAAAACACACCCTTACAGGAAACTGCTCGCGCACCAATTCTATCCTTTCTCCACTGTAGATGGATGCTTTCACCCTCCCAATTTTCACTGTCTTTCCCGACGCAATTCCTGTCAGTACCTCTGCTTCGATTTCCACATTCAGCAATGCTTTTACTAAAAGTCTGGTACCTTTTCTGAGTCCCCTCTTTTTGTCCAGAGTGAACAATAGGACCAATGGGAGTCCGACTCCGACCTCTATCCTATGGCTTGGGATTCCCTCGAATTCCATATCATTCAAGCGCCGCTGGTCGATCTGGTATTCCCCTCTGTCTAACTCTTTGCCTTGTCCAGAATCTCCAGTATCGGTGCTGAGGTATACTGTACGATCTCGACACCCTGAACGTGCCAAAACTTCTGAATTGATTCTTTCCACAACTTCGGTTCTATGAGCCAGAATACTCCTGCCTCTAAAGTACTCCGTGCAGTTGATATTTGCTTTGATATCTGGGTAACCGATGTCAATGATACGATCTATAAATTGTTCCTCCGTATCCAGCTCCACTTCAGTTTCTTCGATTACGGCATGGGCTCTCTTAACACCATTGTTTATGTAGCGGAATAGTCTTTCTGCAGCACTACTCGATTGTTTGTGTGTCTGCTCTTCTGCCATGGCTGCATTAAACCAAGCAGAAATCAAAACAGAGTCCAGTAAAAAAACGGGAACCTATGAGTCCTATATAACGTAGAGTTAGAATGGATACATTACCTCACAGCAGATTCACAAACAAAAGTATTCCGTTATGAGAGAGATGTCTGGTCTAATATCGGTCTATAGCTTTTTACGTAGAGTCTGTATTGTTTAGATATATATATATATATATGTATATCCGCGGATATGTACAGGAAGATAACTATATACTGCTGCGTACAAATCGTAATCTTTTTAGGGTTAATAATATTTCATAATGCCCGTTGTACCCTCTTATTTATTGGATCATATGTACGCCTGCTCTAACTTTTATTTATTTTACGTCAAAAGAAAACGGTATGCCCACAATACGAAAACTAAAAAATCCAATTGAAATCTGCACCCCTTAGTGTAAACAACTAAGGTGTACATTACGAATACAAACTTATTCGAATAAAAAAACATTAATGGAAAAAGTGAATCTCTAATGAATTAAACTACTAAAACATTATGCAACTAAAATTGTGAAGATACATGTTAGCCATATATCGAAACACCACGGGGTATAAATCTAATGTCTTCATATATCCCAAGAACTGCGAGCCTGCCATCCTTGCCTCCAACACTACAGTCCACAATCAGTACATCGAAGATCGCCGCAGTACCCTTCATCGGTTCAAACAGTTTAAGTGCCTCTGCTATCTGTCCTGTACGTGCTTTGTTGTAATGTTCAACTACGTCATAGTTCATAAAAGTATCTGCCACTTTGCCTCTCACAGTGAATACCTCACTGGATGTTTCATCTGCAACCTTCAGATGAATCTTGTACCTGCAACCATGTACAAAACATGTTATTGTTATTGTTTCGTCTAGAAACTGCGTATACGTGTTCTTTGAAGTATTGTCTACGTACACTGGTTTTCCCGTTACTGCAGCATTGCATGCCATGCAGAACGGTTGATAGATCCCAGAATTGTTCCACAATTCTTTCGTTACAGTTTTGCCGTTGCATTCACAACAGGCCATGTAATACCATCTCCTACCTTCGACCAAATCCACTATTGATGCTCTGCAGATGAATGTTCTCCCCTGCAGATAGGGTTGGTATTAAACTGGTTAAAACGCAAC
>JAJJMA010010880.1:0-10658 GCA_023529015.1 Papaver nudicaule | reverse complement strand
GTTGAAGTGTATCCGCTATGTGGCGCCAAGCCAAGGCCGGTGTAACTTAGCTTTCCTAGGAGAGGATACACCATAGAAGAACTCTAGCATAGGATTCCCTTTGAGGGTAGTATTGTAAATTTGTCAAATAGGTCTCATATAAATAGCTATGAAACCCTAAAATAAGGGGAGGGTCTCTACTACTTTCTCCCTCTACCTCCATCTTCTTCTCTACTACTCAAGAACATGAAGAACACTTAAGTTCTTCATGGAAATCTATGTAATCACCTCTAAATCATCAATAAATCCTTATATTTATGTGTTTCTCATGTGTGATTATTGGGTGTATTGGTAAAATCTCTACTTTGGGGATTTTACCAACTACACCTATAACCCAAAAGTTGAGCATAGTTGTTAAATTGGTTGAATAAGCCTGGCAGATTTGCACGGTTCATAGAAAATTTGAGAATAATCTTGCACAGATGTGAACTTTCTGTGAGGATATACGTAAACATTTGCGTTTTGGAAGATTTTGTCCCAAACTTTTTTGTCTCTGTTTGTTTCGAAATGTAAGCCCGTCCGGGACCTACGGCCCTGGCCGCGAAGAACGACCGCGATTGTTTTATTCTTCAGACCATTGTAGTGTGTTTAATTAGTCGTATCACAGTAATCGGGATCCAAGGCCACGGTCCTGAGGAAGCGGAACCGAATAAGCTAAACACGTCAGGTTATCTTATATATTCTCATATATAATGTAGCTTGGCGTCCGGTCAGCCGCACATTCAAGTACCAAACATGGTAACGTACACTACAGACCTACATTTCAGAGGAGCATGATCCCAGGAGATTCTGCAAATATTTGCGTGCAAAGATCCTCCCAGATCTTAGCACAGTGTACGTCACATGTATTATGATTATCATTCAACGTACTCCCTTTTTTTTTTCCAAACTTCATCGTGCATGCTACAACTACTAATTGATAATAATTAACTGTGGTTCGGGTCCCTAATGATTTCTAATACGTTACGGTATCTCATAAACAATCTGTTGTAGTGTTTGAAAAGTTATGCTATGCCAATTCTTATCAACGTAAAGATTGCAGGTATTCATGTCCCAGTGAACTCATTGATTGTATTTATGCATCAGTGAATCTAACGATTGTAAGTGTAGTGGTGGATAAGAACATTGAAGTGTATCTGCTATATTTTCAATGCATGGGGGGTTTCAAAACTTGCATAGTACGTCTTCCATGTATGTGCACCAAGCCGCCTATCAATGGATTTCAAATTCTTGCTCATTGTTCTTATTGCCAGGGCAGCGAAAGCTAACTGCGTTCTGTCTAATTAGTAGCTTGATATCCTTTCAAATTCGTCCTACTACGCCTGGAAAAAATATATATCAGTGTTAATTCACGACCTTAAGTTGCCTATCTATGTAGAACCTCTCCTACTTCTCTTTATAGCTCCACAGAATTCCAAATGGGGTGTAATTATCATTCATTCAAGATATGCAAGTGATATCGATGAACATTACCACCATAGAGCATGTTGATATATAAACTAAAAAATACACAATAAGCAGCCAACAGTAGTCTGGACCAAGACAAAAGTCTCACCCACTTGTATAATCTCACCTATAGCAATGCGTCAGCTGAAACTAAAAAACAAAACATACAGAGCCACTGGCCATTATCGTCTTGTAAGCCCTCCTCGTTGTATGGGAATGATCTTGGTTGGTGTCCAGTGTTGATATTTTTCTCCGCTTGTCCCATTTTTTTTACTTCTCCTTGGCGGAAAGTCTAGCAGCTGCCTGCCATGCAGGGATTCTATTTGCAATGAAAAAATATCTTATCTTAGGTACACCCTGGCAGCACCAAGGGCGAGAAAAGTTTTACTTAATATATATGTATGCTTACCTCCCTGCAATTACATTGTGCAATATCAGTTGGCCCACGTGTGATCACTCCATTCTCACCAAGGGCACCTGGCAGTGCGGAGTCAAGTTCTCCAATTACATTGTATCCTTTACTAATTCTGCAGGATCTAATTCCACATATTCAGTTCCTAACCACGATTAAATGATTTTTTTTTCTCTACCACCATACTACACTGATCAGAGTATCTAGGTATATAAGCATTCTAGTTGCCGTGGCTGTGAATAGCGTGGGTTTGCCTATGTATATACAGTACATACAGTGTTTCATGGCTGTGTTTTTGCATATTGATACACGGCACAGTCAATGCAAATTGATAATGTAAGTTTTATGTGCAGCAGTTACCTTGTCTCACCTGTGTACCATTGCATATACTGTAAATTCATTTGAAAGGATGTGCTTTTGAAAAATTTGTAAACTGTAAATGGTAAAAATGTAGTAAGAGATGAACACAAACCTTGCAAGAGATCTTGTTGCTTTTCTAAATTGGGAGCGATCACTTAGAGTAGGCTACTTGCTGGCTCCACATCTTGATTGTGATCCCTCAGGAAAAACCCAAAATAAGTTTCAAAAAAATTTAACCGCCGAGACATCAACCCACATAATTCCCTGAAAAGGCGAAAGCTTCAAGACTTTGGAATAGTCAGAACCGTACTTTAACATCTTGGTAAGGTTTTTCTTGCTTTAATCTGCCTAAAATAACTTAAACCTATCTGAAGTTAAAGCACGTCGTATTCTATCACTACGCACAATGAAATGACAAATCTATGATCAACCAAGAACCTCATAAGAAGCAGAAGATACATTATTCAGGCATCAGATATGTGAACCATACATTATACCATGATCTAGAAGTTTTTGTCTAGTAAAAAAAATTAAATCAAATCAATATATATCAATTGATACAGTTTTAGAAACTGCGTAATCGCTTGGGGTTGTAACTTGCTTGATCAGTTCACTTGACCATGCCTTTGTTGTCATCGAAAGTAGACTTTTAACCTACAATCACAAAACCCAAAACCTCAGATTAACTGGCAATATTTATGACTAATACACAACAATTAACTCGGATTTTTTATGCATAAAGAATCATGTACCCTATTAATCTGAACCTCAACCACCCCAGCTCGAATTTTTTCTTATACCTGGTCCCGTCTCTCTTCCAAGGAAGAGACGCGTCCTAGGCACTGCAGATGTGCTCCTTCCTGTTGCCCTCCTTCTTGGTGATCCCTCTCCGGTCTTACTTGTAGTTCCATTCGTTATCGTTCATGTTCACGTCGCCGGTTCTGTGCTAAAGACCACACCTGCAATATGAGACTATCACTACTTTTGTATCTACTGTTTGTACCTCACCTGTACATTGCAATAAAAAGATGGCAATTGGAAAACATGTATAATTGGAAACTCAACAGAGTGTCGAAAAATCTTCACCAATTATCTAAGAAAAAGTACTTGATTACTTATTTTCCTGTTCATTCAGTCACCCATCAACATTTCAGTAATCTGTTTGGGTGATCACTCTTAAATTAACAAAAAGGTTGACCACTTTTATTATATTTCAGTCACCCATCAGTTTGTCTTCTTGATGAATGCAGACATTTGGTTCTCTACAGCTGTTGCCAAATTTTGGTTCTTACTTGCCGTGTCAGGAATTATAATTCTACAACGGACATCAGTACCTTGTTCACCCGCAGACATTGTTAAGCTACATTGTTGATTTTTGACTGCCATCTGACGAATCAGATGATTCTGTAGCACAATTCTAATGAGTATTATAACTGATGAGATTTCAAAAACCAACAGTTGGAAGTGGATAGTTGTGAAAACCCAGGAGAAGATATTGTGAAGTTATGAATAACTGAGTCCCACCTCGGTCACCTATGGTTGGTGAATCCCAGGGGTCTCCGACACGCTTCTCCAACTTTTAACTGCTTTCATCTAATATTTTGTCTCGGCGATGCGTTTCTTGCGCTCCTCTAGCTCTGTTAGCATCTCCATATGATCTTTTTCCTGTTGAGATGCTTCCTCAAGTTCTGCTTCTGTATCTATGGGCACACATACATTGTTGTTTGCCTCTACAGACATGCTTTCGGCTGTTTCCTTGGCTTGGGATTCTTCAATAGTATCTACTAATGCGAGAATAGGTTCGAGACCATCATCGTCTGCGGTACAATTGTTCGGTCCCTCGATTGCAAGGATTTGATCACCGTGAACACTGGCTCCTGCTTGACTGCTGCGTGCGACATTACACTTTATTGCATGTTGACGTAGTGGTTCGTAACCCGACTTAGATGCTGCGTACTTTTGCTCTAGCTCGTGGTCATACTCGTATACATCCTCAATGGTTAGACTACTGAATTTGAAAGAAGAATCGTTCAACTTAAATTTAAATATGAAGGCTGCACCCAAAAGATTTCCTATTTCCGGGAAAAAAAAAATTAATCAACCACGTATGTGGCTGCCTGACCTCTTTTTTTTTTATCAGTAAGTGGCTGCCTGACCTCTGCATATGTGTCTCTTTATGCATAGCATGACAGTGACATAAGAGAAATTAGTAGAGGTAGAGGTCGCTTAATCATGCCTCCAATCAAATCAATCTATATATAGGCTCACTTACCCAATTGCCGTTAATGAGTTTTAGGCCTATTCTAGGTGTTTCCTTACTCTGAAACTCTTTCCCAAATCCAATTCAAACTTGTCTCTCTAACAGACAAACTCATATAGACCACCTTTCCTTGCTTCACCTAACTTCCAAACCACTTGCCAAACACCGTCAAGCACCCATCCAGACCATGGCTAACCATCTGTAAAACCTTGTTTAAGTTTTTTTAACCTAGTCCGAGTCATTACCACCAGTACCATTCTTAACAAATTGTTTATCTGAAGTCACCTCTCCTACCCTGCAATTATTAGGTTTGATAACACATTGGTATACAAAATCAGAGGTTCCTGATGCCTATATCCCTGCCAACGGAATCATGTAACAATGGCAGCAACACCACCCTTCATCCTCAACTGGCACGCCAAAACTAAACCACCCCCCGGAGCTGAGAACTGAACCCATTGATCTGTGATATCTACAACCAACAGCAACCAAAATCATTCCTCCCCACTGAACCCAAACTCACGACTAAGAAAGCTCATAATTGATTATGATTTTGATTTATGGTAAAGTCATGGATTATCATCATATGGTGCATCACCTGCGAGGGAATTCGTTAATCCATGATAATCCTCGATCATTAGCCTATAGAATTTGGAGACTGAATGAGAAGATTATCGATAATTTTGAAGTTCGATATATAAGTATTGAAGATTGGTAACTGTGAACCATACCCAATCGCAGCACGAATTCGTCTGAGCATCTTCAAACTGGAGGTATGCTCCCGCATGCAAAATCAAATAATCAAAAACAAAAACCCTAGCTTGATTCAACAATTGATTCTGAGAGATATGTTGATCTGCTAGGTTTTGTTTTTGATTACTTGATTATTGAGAGCAGACCCAACATCAACTATTGCCAGATTGCGGCAGAGCTCTATTGTTATTTCGAAGAAGAAAGGAGAAGAAGAAGAACTGAAGTTGCTGTTGAAAGGAAGCGTTTTTTTTTTCTTTAGGCCCAGCACTATGGTTGCCTAAGCCTTCTCTATTGAATAGAGAAAGGGAAAGGCGGAAATGGCGAAAAAATGGCAACCACGGTGGTCTTAGCTATTTGGAGACGGAAATTGGATTTCCGCAGATTTTTTGGGCGGAAATCCGATTTCCGTAAAAAAAATTCTGCGGAAATCCGATTTCCGCACAGTCAAAGCTTGACTTTTGACCTGCGGAAATCCGATTTCCGTAAAGAAGAGGTTTTTAGACAGAAAACCTGCGACCTGCTGCTCATTTGAGTTTCTCTTCTTCCTCGTTTTCTCTTCTTCTTCTCCCACAAAATTTCAATTTTGATCAGTTTGGAGTCAAATTAACCCACGAAATCAAAAGGGTGCGTTCACTAATCAAGGAAGGTTATATAGAAGCAATCAATTTCAATTTTCATCAAGAAATTTTGATAAAGGTGAGTTCTTCATTCTAGGGTTTTAAATTTGTTTTTTTTCGTTTGATCATGATTTTGAACGTATTTGAATGATTAAATGCAACCAAATCAACTCTTTGATGTTCTGCTAACATACATATATCATAGTTTCTTATATATGATTGGTGATTGTTATTGATTTAGGTTGAAATTGCTTGAAATGTTGAAATGGCTTGAATTTGATGATTATATGCATGCATTGTAGGATTGAGAATGAATATATATTGTAACAATTGTTGATTGTATTGCATTTGATGTTGCTCTTATGCATTGTAGGATTGAATTGTTGTTCAACATGATCCCTGCTATAGATGCAACTACAATCGTATCGTCGGAGCACTGTGATAGGCATATTAGAAAATGTCCTCCGGAAGCAGACAAGGGTCAAATCAATACCCGTGGTAGTGCCGCTGGTCTTCCTGACCTATACAAAATTGTAAGTCGACATCCGGAATGTAAGAGAATTGTCGATGATTGTGGATTTGGCGGGATATTTAAAGTAGAGTATCCAGGGAGTGCTGATAGTAGATTGGTAAGCGCCATTGCTGAGAGATGGTGGCACACCACGCATACCTTTCATGCTCCTAGATTTGAAATTGGGTTCACTCCTTGGGATTTTACTATGCTTACATGTATAGCTGTTGGAAGTGGTGAACTTATTGATTTGATCGATTTCAAAGCTGAGGATTGGGCAAAATTTGGCCATATATACACTGATTTTCTACTTCCATTGGTAAAACCACCAAAGAAAAAAGATAGAGATAACACCGTGCAAGAAGAACAACGAACAGGTCCGCAGGTTAATCAACAAGGATATTATGTGGTTACTGATGATGAAACTAGAGACTATGTTAGGAATGTGTTAACCAGAAAAAATGGGATTAAGTTGAGTCTGATCAGAAACTACATTTTGACATGGAAAAAGACCCCCTTAGATCAATGGGAAGATTCTGATGTGCAGAACGTTGCTCGGATGTTTCTGTTGTGGGTGATCGGCAATGTTTTGTTTCCAAACAAGAACGATGTTGCTCTGTTAAGTTGGCTTAGATTACTGGTTGATTTGGAAAAGGTAAACACTTACGATTGGGGTCAAGCAATAATGGGAAGGTTGTATTCCGCATTGGATAATGTGGTCACACACAAGAAGTCCGGCGAATTGGAATGCTTCTGGTACATTTTATTGGTACGTAAACATTTCCCGTTTATACAACAACAAACTTGAACGCTTCTTATCATTGATATTTTTTTCTTCGTGTTTTTGCAGCCTTGGTTTTGGTCGTATATACCTGTAGTGAAGCCAAATACAGACGAGGGTCAAGGTAATCCTGATTTCTTCCCTGCTTTAAAATTATGTGACAAGGGACATATGAAGAAGGGTACCGGATCACAAAGTAGTAATACCGGTACTCACTCTTTGTTATTGGCTCGGAACCATTTGGATTCTCTCGATCCACTTGGTATCTCATGGCTGCCGTGGAATCGTAGCAGCTACTATGGGATTGGAGATGTTGCACATGCTAGAAGGTTGTCCCTTCAGCGATGTTCGATTTATGATCCGATAGACCGAGAATACTTCATGTACCTAGGGGAACGATGTCTTCGTCAGACTCAGGGAAAAGTAGTAATTCCCATTGATCCACCGCCAAAATTGAGTGGTACCTCAGAATTAATGGGAAATTATGTGGGTGGTGGACACAGTACTTTTCACTACTGCGAGACCACAGAAGATGATTTTTATGTATGGTGGAAAAGCCATTCTATTGGACCTTATTTGCCCAAAGTTGTGCATGCTGGGAATGTCTATGTTGCGCGTGTGGAACCTCCAATTCGCGATCAACCGAGCCTTACTCAATGTACATATGTTCCAGAGTATATTTCAACTCTCCATCCACGGTTTCCAATTGAGGAGCCGCCTTATGCTGTCATTTGTGGCAATGATGGTAGAGCAATGAAAAGAATGCTAGGCGAGGAGTACATGAAGGAGGTACACCAATATGATGCGTCTGTGGGTACAGCGGTAAGTATAGATATAAATACTACTTTATGTTTGAATTGCGATATTTTGTTTTTATTCATATCAAAATGCTATAATACGATTGGGGTCATGAAACAGGAACAATGGTGCAAGTATAGTCAGCATCTCGCCAACAAGTATGATGCACTGAACAGTTTTATGTATGACCATTCAGCGGACCTCCACCATCAAATGGAGGGATCTTCTAGCTCTAGTTCAGTTCTTCGGGAGCTACCTTACATTGGTCCTGGGGAAGCTTATCATCTGTTCTATGAGAGTGCAAGTACCAGCAGTAATACCAGTAGTTTTGTTAGGGAAACTCCACCCGGAGATTTTTATCGACCCCAAGAAGCACCTACGACTTCTCAGTCATCGCATGATTACCAACAATTTCCTTCATCTCAATATCGGAGCCAGCAATTTGTGCAACAAACAGAACAATATGTGCAACCAACTTGGCCACCTTGGCCACAAACTACTACTACTACTAACCCGAATGTTGACTGGGACATGGCTGAGGGTGAGGGAGTAGGATCGTTCACTGGATTGCTCAACAACCAGAATGCTCGAGATTTTTAGTTTAGTTGTAATCTATTGAAAACTTATTATTTGCTAACTTGAAACTTGGAATTAATATCAGTACTTTTTATTTTGCTAACTTGATTGGTACATGACTACATTGCAAAGATGAAAAAAAAACTACTAATATCTTGCCAAATAGATTCCATCACGTTGCTCTTAACATTTAATAACACATCATTGTAAATCCTCGATCTTTAACATTCACCAAACACGAATGCCCGGTTATTGAGCTCATAATATCGAGCAAGAGATAGAGTGACCAATTCTTCGGGTGACGCATTTGTATTTGTTTGGTACATAGCTCTCATAATTCGACAAAACTCGGAGATGTCTCCACTAATGCGGTTCCATCGCCTTCTAATTCTTTTTCTATCTCTACCATTTGGATTGTTTGAAACTCTCACGAACACATCAAAAACACGAATCCAAAACGCCGGTTGCCAAGGTTCCACTTCTCCCACCATACCATTCATTCGGCAACGAATGAAAGAGTAAGTAATTGCTAGATCTTCTAACTTGGTGTAATTGGTCGCCATATCGATTTGGTGATGAAAAAAATTTGAAAATTTGAAGGGAGATAGAAAGAATCAATAGAAACAAGATTGATTGGGGTGGATTTGTCAAAGATGGTGAATTTTCTTATATAGAAGAGATCCCAACGGCTATTTTTTTTGAATTTTGAAAAAAAGAGTCGTTGGGGATCTGACGGTCATGAAAAAATAGAAAGATGGATGGTTGGATGTTGAGGTGTAGAGGGGGTGTGAGGAAAAAAAGGTCAAACGGTATTATTTATGGGACGGAAATCCAATTCCCGCATGAATTCTGGGCGGAAATCGGATTTCCGTAAAAAGTTTTGTGCGGAAATTGGATTTCCGCCCTGCGGGAATCGGATTTCCGCCTCGCTTCTCTATTGCTATTGCCTGCTACGGATCCGTAGCAGGCAATAGCAAAGCCAACCAATTTCTCTATTGAATAGAGAAATTTTGCACCATAGTAGTTGCATTTCTCTATTCAATAGAGAAGTTCTCCCAAATAGAGAACCATAGTGCTTGCTCTTAGGACTGGTCAAGAAGAAGATAGCATATGAATTAGATGGACGTCCAGGATCGTTTCCGTGTTTTGGATTAATTAGATGGACGTCCGGGAGGGACCGCACGCTCCTGCGACGGCTGAGATTGCAACATATATTCACTGGACGGCCGAGATCGCCCCATCGCCCATGCTTTACTTTTTTCCATCGTGTGGACAGGATCCCCCGCATGCTTTTTGGAGGGCTCGGATAGCCCCAGAGATAAGGACCACATTTTTTTAATAAAGAGACTAGGTATCACGCCGGCCGGTGGCCGGCGCTCAACCTTTTGGTAAATTTTCGGAAGATATTCGGAATCTACAACCCAAAAGTTGAACCTCGTTATTAAGTTGGTTGAATAGCCCGGGGCCTATGGCCCCGGCCGTGGATTAGAGTGTTGAGTGGGTCGGGTCAAATTAGTTGAGGCTCGACCAAAAATATCATGTGAGTTTACTTGTTAGGGCTCAGGACATACCTTTGTTTATTAAACCAAATTGGTATTCTGTATGTGTGCTTATTGTATTCCCGGTGTTTTGTTTCCCGTTGTTCTCTAATTTCTCGACGTTGTTTCTCCAGTCTCTCTCATTTGAGTTGTTCCATTCGCTTTCGTACCATCTCCCATCGCTTTCTTTGTCCCAAGGAATACTCCTGCAATATGCATGATACCAGAATGAATTATCTGAATACACTTTCTGAATCTACGAATCATAATAAGCACAATACGTTGTAAACATAATTTAAATCTTACTTTTCAATTTTCTTTTGATTGTAAAGCTGTTCATTATTCTGAAAAGATATAATCATTATTTGTAAGAAGACATCTGCAACAATTCATATCAAAGAGTGTCGATACGCTATTAAATATGTTACTTACACGATCTTGTTCTAGCATTTAATAACCATGGCTTAGGTAAGAGTCTCCCGATAAGTGGCTTTTGATGATTATATCAGTAGCTATTAATGATTATAATTGTGGCTATTAATTCTTAATAATCATTTTGATAAGTGG
>JAJJMA010010869.1:0-18390 GCA_023529015.1 Papaver nudicaule | reverse complement strand
ACGTGGAATGAAGATTTATGTCTTTGTACAAACTATATGATTTTCTATCCGTCCAAGGACGATATGAAACGTAATCGGGTTAAAGTAAATGAACCAGAGTTGTGGACTACTGTCACTGCAGAATTCAAATTAGATAGACGTACTTCCAAAGTCGTGCGTGATCTGTCTACGTTGTGGTCGCGTTGGAGAAAAATACACCTAAGAGTCCATGAATTTATGCACTTGGGGAGATGGATCAAAGCACATCATTTTCCTGGAGATACCGATGATGAAAATCACGCCAGAACTTTGAAGGAATGGCAACGATCTAAAGGAAAGAAATTCAAGTACGAACGACATTACCGTGTCCTGGAAACTTTTCTTGTTAATCGTTATGTGGGTTGATGAGAAGAGTTCGTCAAACATAGTGCTTATGTTCTGGCCTAACGCAGTCCTTTATCTTTGGTAAAGGTCGAACTACCGCTACTACGGGCGACTGACCTCTACCAAGATAAATGACTGTGTTAGGCCAGCACATAATAAGGCTTGTTTTATTATGCATTTCACCGATGAAAAACCATCAACATGACAATGGTAGACGATAAAACAGCATGCATTGCAGATTTTATCGTCTTCCATTTTCATGTGATGATTTTTCTTGTGCAGGATTTGTTCAACGACTTCAGTGCAAGGATTTCAACCCACGATTGTTTTTTGGGAATCGCATTGATGCCAAAACATAGTAAGGTAAAGGTAGGGGAGAAAACAACAAGGTTTTCATGTGTTTTCTCCCGTACCATTACTTATTATGTTTTTGCATGTGCAGGAGGATTTGTTCATGGGCGCATTTAACGACTTCAGTGCAAGGATTTTCAACAGTTACATGGATAGAATAGACGAGTACATCGTTGCATTGAAATAACCCAATTACATTACTAGCGCACAATTAAAGCCAATTTGGTTGTGATGTTTGTTCTAGAAAAATCCAGGTAGACTATGTCTTAACACGCGGTAGCAACGCCAAAATGCAAACACCCTAGTTTGCTCGTCAGCATAGAGGGCAGATGCCAAAGCTTCGACTTGTTCTTCCTCCCATCCCCATTGTTCTTCGGCAACTTGACGCACATAATTTCCAAGTATACGACAATCATTCAGGATCCTTGCAATTCTGACTCTTGTGCTAAAACTCGTATGCCGGCCAAAACTTGCATGCCTAAACTCTTGTGCGCCTGGTACAGAAACGGAGACGAAATCATTGATAAGAGCAAGATCATCATCGGATTCTATAAACTGCGAACCCATATTGATTGATTTGATTGTTTTTTTAAAAAAATTATGTTTATATAGAAAGGATTCCAACATTCATCGCATTTCTTAGAATTTTTACAGCATCATATTTCTCAGATATTTTACATAATATATTTTCACTAACTAAATTAAGGGGCTTGTTTTCTAGGTTCCATAGGAATCTAATACATAAAAATAGACTTGGCGAAAAATCTCTGCCCATTTTCAAACACTGGTTTATCTTCTTCAGGAACTTCAGTTTGTTGCTCTCTCACTATCTTTGAACCCTTGTTGAATTTTTTCAACTGAAGCAACTTCCATTCGATACGTTCTTTGTATGT
Source organism: Papaver nudicaule (assembly GCA_023529015.1). Lineage (NCBI taxonomy): Eukaryota > Viridiplantae > Streptophyta > Magnoliopsida > Ranunculales > Papaveraceae > Papaver > Papaver nudicaule. Next base: position 16,783 of record JAJJMA010010869.1, on the reverse strand, counting down.
TTGTCCTGGATTTTTTCCAGTTTTAATAATTCTCAAGTTACCTTTCGGTTGCACTTTCATATTTTGAGGTTTGAGATTTTCCTTGCCTTTTGCTTGAACCTTTCTTTGCTTTCTAGCTGGAACCTTGACCTCGTTAATTTCCAAAACTTGAATTCTCCTCTGTTTTTTGGATTCCTCTATTTTTTGGTATCCCTCGCAGTATCTTTGTTCGGCGGCTTCTGCCACAACTCTGGACCAATTAACAAATTTGGATGTTTCTCCCATTTTTAAAAGAGAATAGAAGAGAGCAGAAGAGGGTAGAAAGCTAAAGAGAGAGTGAAAACTTTGGTGTGAATTTTGGATTCAAGTTTACCGCATTTTATAGTAAAATGGTAAATTCAAATTATTACCGTTGGAAGATGGAAAAAGCATCGTCGATGGAAATTCCATCGACATCGATGGAAATAGTATCGACGTCGATGGAATTTCTATCGACGATGCTTTTTCCATCTGTCGATGGAATTTCAATCGATATCCACTGCCCCATTTTGGCTTTGCTAGTCCACCTAGGATTGCAAAGGGGCACATTTACTAGGTTCCATTGGAACCGGCCTAAACAACCCAGGATATAGCGCTCATCCAACACATCTCCAAGTCATGGCACATGATTACACCTAGTCAGGTTTGGTTTGGTTTTCATCTAGGTCTCTGGATATTTAATTAGAAATTGTAAAGTCATACCTAGTTTAGAAATTAGGAATCGTAATCCGTTTGTCCTCTTTGTTTAGTTTCAATCTGACAAGTAGAATGCACGTGCATTGCACGTCGACAACATTATTTTTTAGTTATATGGTTGGAACACCGTTTAGGCAACACATATAAGGAAACGTGCTTTGAGCCCTCTCAAAATTCTGCCTCCCCTCCCACTATGCTGATTACCTAAATACCCTTTATAGCAATTGTCTAAGTTATCCCTCAATTAGTAATTAAAATTACTAGTTTACCCTTTAACTAAACACATCATATATAAACTTAATCCAAAACCAAAACACATTGTTTTCTCCTCCATCTTTCCTATATTCGACTCCCCCTTCTTCTTCTTCTTCTTTTTTTTTTTTCAAAACAAAAACCGCCTCCACTCTTCTTCCGGATCAAGGTAAAAAACCCCAAAACCCCCAAAACAATCCAATTGAACCAATTTGCGGAAGTACAACGCCTAATCGAATTGAGAGTGAAGAAGAGGAGGAGATGAAGCCTATGAGAATGTAATTTTGTAAACCATTTTCATCCTAGTTGTTGATTATTGTCTTTGTATGATTTATAGTGTTTATTTGAATGTTAAATCGATGGATTGAGATGATTTTAAATATGAACAGTTCCATATTTGGCTTAAAATTTTTTGAAAAATAGAGGCCGAATGTTAATTGTGCTCGAGGACGACGAATAATTCGGCCCCTAAGTTTTTTTTTAGGGAGGGGGACGAATCCACGTTCGGCTCTATCTTTTTGTTTGGGCCGAAACCACATTAGGCCGATTCGATGTATCAAGTTAGTGGCCGAATGTTGATGTGTGTGAGCGCATAAATCTATTTGTTTAGATCAAGTGCTCACAATCAATATCGCAGCATACATGTGAGTGCGATACAATAATGATATCGTAAGATATAACTTTGAAGAAGACCATTACTGATTATCTCACTTCGGTAGATACCAGCACCAGTCAACATATTTCAGATTAGCCTAAGTTTATAACATTTATAGAACAATATGAAAATATATAATTGATCCCGCACGGGATGCATGGCTGCGGGATCAGCATACTTAATAAACGATATTGAGATGAAGTACAAAATAAAGTATGGTAATGATGCTAAAATAACGGAATCTTGCCTCATACGACTTGAACTTGACATACAACGATACTAATGAAAGGAATTCTCATCTCATGTATGAGAATCATAGAAGACATAAGATATATTCTTGAGTGCTTGATCGGACTTACAATGGTATGATTTTAGTTTCTCTTTTCTCTTAGGCTAGAATTGGACTCATAAATAAACCTTCTCTCTCCTGCCTAAACTCTCTCTCTCCTTTTTTGTCGACCCCCTCTTCATTCAGAGGAGTCAAGTATTTATAGAATTTGTAATATAATCACTGTTCATAGATCAACCCGTGCGGTTCCTTCATTATGCTGGTATGCGGGCTTGTGTGCTTGTATTATTTCCGCACGGGCTTGAGAGACCGCGTTCCCTTCCTTGATAATACTTGGCTGTGGTTGTGCCACGTCTTGGCCGTACACAGATCTGTTGCATGCAATGCAATTGCCACGTTTCAACCACCCTCTGTCCTTATCCTAACCGTCGATTTTGAATTAACTCGAGATTTGAAAAAGTAGCTTTGGCCTTTTCAGGGTGCTCGCTGTTGTATCATGTTAAGTTACTTCCATCTTCAGATCTTGCCACGTGTACCATGACAAATGTGCTATTACAGTTTGCCCCTTTCTTTTCGAATTCTCCTAAGGGTAGAATCGGAATGAAAATATTGATGTCTTTTCATATTCACACGTTTGTTTAACCGTCCCTAGATTGGTGGGTAGTAGACTTCAATGTTTATATATACTCGAAATAAACACAAGTCGAACATTACTTTATTTCCCCTTTTATCTTCTTCTTCTCTGACTCTTTTCGTCTTCCTTTCTTGTTTTCTCCGAAATTCTTCTATCCACCATTAATACACCTGCAACTCTCCCTCTGACCATTGTTGTTGCGTCTTCAATTTTGTCCAGGTATTTCATCTCTCTCTTTTCGTTCTCGTCCTGTTTGTCTTTGATTCTGGCTTTCATTAATGGCCTTCTAGTAGGGGGTTTGTTGGTAGGTAATCGACTGTTTGCTTTCAATTTTACTTACGCATGTCCTTGTTTCGATTGATTATGATTGATTTTGTTTTTCCTGTCTTCTTAAAAACTCCGACCAACTGATAAAATTAAAGTTATGGGTTAGTACCATCCCTTGGGTTTTTACCTCACCTTCTTGTTTGCTTTTGTCATGGATAGGCATGTCTGCAAGTATTCAACGCTTTTCCCTCTTCATCTTGTTCGTAATCTGTGCATTGTCGTGTTTGCGGGATTTGGGGTTATGGCGGGTAACATATGCTTGAAACAAAGTATGTATACATACTTGCCCCTGTTACTCGTCATAAGCCAAAATCCCGTGCGGGTTCTATCTTGTGTTCTTTTCCTGCTATCGTTAGTCTTCTGATCCCGTGATGGTTTTTTGATGTAGAGTATCATGTCTTCTCGGGCGAACGAAAATCCGCGTCCACATAAGGATCGTCATGACCGCAGTCCTCGTGCGGGAGAAAAACCTAAGCCTTCTCCTGATGCTCATCGAAGTGATCGCTCTCGAGATAGGCACAAAGAGGGTTATTCCCGTGATGATTCCAGGAAAGATAGATCTCGTGGAGGCGACCAAAGTGGTGTCCGTCGTTCTCGTGATGACTATGATCAATCTCGTGAAGGAGATAGAGTGCGCCGTTCCCGTGATGAACAAAAATTGCCTTTGGACCGTGGGTTGAAGCTTTATAGTAAATCTCAGTCCATTCCCGCAGGTGACCGAATAGAATCTGCCGCTAAAACTGGACCATCTCATGAAGTAAAGGATTCGCGTTCTCGTGTTGTCAGTAAATCTTCTAAGGAGGCCCGTATCGCACCCTCTGATAAGAATAAGGAAGTTGATGCCAATCCTAAGTCTGATATGGTCCACACTGCTCCTTCTGATACGGGGAAAGGAGTTGATGTGAATCCCAAGTCAGATACGGTCCGCACTGCTCCTTCTGACGCGGGGAAAGGAGTTGATGTGAATCCCAAGTCAACTGTGGGATTGCGGAAAAGTGTGCGTACCTCGTCCAAGACTTCAGGCAAAATCCCGTCCGGGAAACATCCTCGTTCTCCTAGTGACAAAGCTTCTTCAAAAGACGAGTCTTTTGTACAGTCATATGCTTTGAAGGCTGATCCGTATCCAGACATTATTATTAAACCCGAGAACTACTCTTTTAAACATTGCCGAATTGACGACATTAAGAAGAAATTCGGGCTGGAAAGGTTCGAGGTAAAATTCGTCGAGTGCGATGGTGATGTGCTAATTCTGGATATGATCAAAAAGTATCAGTATGACGATACCCACCTCCTGACTACTGTGGGAGCACTGGCTGCAGGTCTTAGGATCCCTTTGTATGATGCCAGGGAGACGAACCACTTTTTTTACGAGGTTCTGTGCGGTCGTAATAGAAAATGGTCTGAGTGGCGCCATGTTTCCCTTTATACTGGTAGCTTCTGGCGAGTATTGTCTGAGTGTGCATGTCGTAGTGATAAGGAAACCAAGGTAACTTCATTCAAGCCTGATTTTTCGGACCAGGAATCTTACACCCCCGAGAACTTCAACAAAACCTATGCCGATCTGATCGCGCCTACCGCACGGGTGAAATGGAGTGTGGTGTAAAAAGGCGTCAGCTGACGGCAAAACAAGCTAGCAAAGGTGAAGTGCGCCTACTTAGCGATGTTGATGGTCCTAAAGCCAAAAACATTGCCAAGGTTGACAAGGTGCGAGATGACCACTACTATATTTGGTACAGTACTCCTTGTGAGATTATTGGCCCCTGGGCGCACGGTTTTAGTTTGAAGGATCCGGCTCTTCCTCTTCCTCGGCCTAAGGCATATAAGAAGCAAGGATTCTGTCTTTATGCGCTGGATTTGAAAGATTTTCCCGCCAATATTGACGAGTTCAGCACTCCTAAACATGGCTCAATTCTGGCGGCTAAGAAGAAGCGAAAGGCTGTTGCTTCTCATTCTCAAGTATGGTTTCTCTAGATTTTTAAGTGTCTTTATTTAGAGTATAAATTCCCGTACTAATTTCTCTTTTTCCTTAGGTGAGTAAGAAAAAACAGAAAATTGCCTCTGAGTCTTCTTCTGAATCCGTGAAAGAAGGTGTCCAGTCATCCGATTCGGGTGTGGAACAATCTCCGGCGAAAGGCAAGATGAAGAAGATTTTGAAGAACAAGAGCAAGATACCGAGCAAGATCACGGAGACACAGACCGTGAGTCATCCAATTCCAAGGGCCTGGAACACGAGAGTTTGGAAGGCGATTCCCGTGCACAAGACAGGGATGCGAGTGATAAGCTCCGATCGCCGTGATATTTCGCGCTCTGCATCCTTGGAACATGATGTTACTCCCACCCAAGGCCATACAGTGGAGGGTCCTTTTTGATACGGAGGATGACACGAGTGCGGGTGCTCATGCTTACGGTGATGTTGGCCAAGATGTTTCTGGGTGGAATCGTGATAATCTCAATCAAGATGTTACTGACGTGCACAATGTTCTTTTTCGCGGACACACAGAGCATGCTCAGACCAAATCCCTTTCCTTTAACGCGGGGGGAGAAGATGAATTTGACGCAACCAATGTCATATTGGACGGCTTTGATGACTGGGACAAGCCCGTGAATCCGCTGTCTACTGGTGGGAAATCTCCTATGGTTACTACAGTCCTTGACGACTCGCAGTCCGCTCCTTATTCTGGCATATGCATGAATGTTGATGTTGACGAGTTATTGATTCACTTGTCGGATGATGAATGCGGGTTTGCTTGGGCTCGTGCTAGAGGTTATCTATCTATTCCTTCTTCATCTTCTACCGTGTTACCGGAGGAGCCAAAGATCAGTGCCCGTATTCGTGAGGAGACCGCTACTGCACGTTTTGAGGATGTGCGGGAAAGCTGGGGGCGCAGTTCTAGTGACCCGGGATGCGCTTCTCTTACTGCGGGTTTGAATCGTGACCTTAGTGTTAAGGAAATGATACTTATTGCTGACGGCGAGGCGTACTTATTCCCTCAGATGAACCTTATCGCGGTAATTCCCTTATCCGCTGTTCTTTCTTCATTGCTTTGTTATTCTTCGGGCTTCTCGCTAACATTACTTACCTGTCCTTTCAGCTGATGAAGTATCAGTACAGCTGTTGTATGTTGTATAAGTACTTTAGGTTCAAATCTATCCAGTTATCTTTTTTGTTTGCTGACGAACGGGAAGAGCTGAAGAAAGCCCGTATCCAGATTAGTAACTTGAAGAAGGATCTTACTGAGGCTGGTTCTGCTGATCCCGAGATCGTTAAACTGACTGAATCTAATCATAAGCTCTCTGAGGAAAATGTGTCATTACGCAAGGAGGTGGAGGATCTTCGCGCTCAGTTGCTTTCCAAACAAGGTACACCCTTGCTTCTCGTTTTCTTTTCCGCTCTTTATTTTGCGTCTGTCTAGCTCATTATCTAAAGTGTCCCCCCTGCTGACCAGGGGCGGGTGAAAGTGAAGTTCAATCCCTTCGCGAATCGGTTAACAGACTTCGAAATCAAAACAAAGAACTTGCACTTGAATTAGTAACCGTGAAACTTAGGTATAATAAACAAATTGAGGTAGTAAAAGAGTGTAGAAAAGCTTATCATAACGTCGATCACGAGAGACTTAGGGCTGTTGCGGATTATAGGGCTTATGAGAAGAAGGCAGATGCTGAATTGTCTTGGAAAACCTCTTCCTTGGTGAGCGTATCCCGTGAGCTTTCAGAATTGCGTGCACATCTCGCCGGTCGTACTCCTGACTCGGATCGTACTACTATCGAAGAATTGCGCTCCCAAGTGTCTCAACTTTGCCGTGAGAATATTAGTTTCAAAGAGGAATTTGATATTCTCAAAGCTGAACTAGAATCCGCTAGACGCTCTGTTGATGAATTAACCTCGAAGAGGCTTGATGATGAGATGTCATGTGCTAAGTGGAGGTGTGCGGTGAAAGGAGTCTATAATGAGAATGTTCGTATTGAACACGAAACCCAACTGCACAAGGCAGAGATAGTTAATCTGCAATCCCTCTACGATTCTCTTGAGGCAGCCCATGTCAAGCTCTCAGAAGAAAACTGTGTTCTTATTGGAACCACTGAGGCTTTGTCTGTAGATATCAAGGGTAATATTATCATGAGTGGAGTCTTTACGTAATGTTTCCTATTTTCGTGTATATCCTCTTCTCGTACTTATTTTTCTTTGCTCTTCCAGGTCTTGAAGAACAACTTCGTATTGCGAATTCCCAGAACACGGAGTTACAAGGAAAATTAACAGAGATGGAGAATCATCGCGCTAATCTTCTTACACAGGTGAATTCTACTGAGCAACGCGCTACCAAGGCTGAGAAACGAACATCCGTGCTTAAGCATCAGCTTACGGAAGTTACTTTTGCCGCGCATCTGAAGTATGCTACCAAAGTGAACAGTCTTTATGACGAACTTCGCAAAGTTACTAAGAAAGATTATCCCGTATTACCCTTGCCTGTGCGACCTGACCCGCAAGCTACTCAATCTTCGGCATCTGTAGCTTCGGTTGACCAGAAGTCTTCCCATCCTCATGCTGACGCGCCCTCTTCTTAGATTTTTTCTTTTATTTCCCTTTTGCTTTTAAGTTTTCAAACTTTTCTTGATTCTGGTGATTGTTTTTGATTATCCCTTATGATGTTTTGTGTTGTTACCTCCTTGTTGAGGTGAATGCGGGTGTAATCATTTATGCTGTAATTTCTCTTTTGTTTAATGGTCAATCATCAGAACTTTTTCCACTTTCTTTATTTGTGCTTTCTTTTCCCTTCTCTTCTACTGCCCCTGTTTGAGGAATGGGATTGTCATATTTGCTTTGCCAATGCCTTTGCTTAAACAAAAAATTGTCCCTTTGGCTTATGATGGGTAACATATGTTCAAAACAAAGTATGTATACATACTTGCCCCTGTTACGCATCATAAGCCAAGTAGCGTTCCCTTAGTCGTGTATCGCAAAGGATAGATCCCGTGCGGGCCAATACTGACTTTTCCCCAGTCGAGTATTGGTAAGGCTGATGGATCCCGTGCGGGCCAATACTGACTTTGCCCCAGTCAAGTATTGATTGCTGTTCTTTGGCCTTTGTGCGAACCAATACTGACTGCCCCAGTCAAGTATTGCAAAGGCTGGTGGTCCCGTGCGGGCCAATACTGACTTCGCCCCAGTCAAGTATTGCTTGCTGTTCTTTAGCCTTTGTGCGAACCAATACTGACTGCCCCAGTCAAGTACTGCAAAGGCTGGTGGTCCCGTGCGGGCCAATACTGACTTTGCCCCAGTCAAGTATTGCTTGTTGTTCTTTGGCCTTTGTGCGAACCAATAATGACTGCCCCAGTCAAGTACTGCAAAGGCTGGTGGTCCCGTGCGGGCCAATACTGACTTTGCCCCAGTCAAGTATTGCTTGCTGTTCTTTGGACTTTGTGCGAACCAATACTGACTGCACCAGTCAAGTATTTCAAAGGCTGGTGGTCCCGTGCGGGCCAATACTGACTTTGCCCCAGTCAAGTATTGCAAAAAATTGTCCCTTTGGCTTATGATGTGTAACATATGTTCAAAACAAAGTATGTATACATACTTTCCCCTGTTACGCATCATAAGCCAAGTAGCGTTCCCTTAGTCGTGTATCGCAAAGGATGGTGGTCTCGTGCGGGCCAATACTGACTTTGCCCCAGTCGAGTATTGGTAAGGCTGATGGATCCCGTGCGGGCCAATACTGACTTTGCCCTAGTCAAGTATTATTTGCTGTTTTTTGGCCTTTGTGCGAACCAATACTGACTGCCCCAGTCAAGTATTGCAAAGGCTGGTGGTCCCGTGCGGGTCAAAACGAGCTTTATGCTCTTCGATATGGTGCAAGGTTTGTTTAAGTGTTTGCCCAGTCATAATGATTGCTAAGCCTTGGCCAACGGGAAGCAGAATCATATATGGGGTGTTTCCCTACCCGGATCTTGTCTCCTTTTGGGTAGGGATCTATGTTGTATGTTAGGCATCTCTTGCTATCGATAGGAACCTCTGGTCTTACACTTATTGACGCTTACGAGGTTAATCTGGAGAGATTACACATGGCGTGTTTTTACCTATTTATACATTTACTGGATACTCTTATCAAAATTTTGGTTTTGATGGTATCGCTATGATTTTGGGCCTTGTAAGCCTCTTTTTCATTAATACCATAACTGACGTCAGTTTTGACACATTGATTTAACGTGGTTCGGTATCGAAATACCTACGTCCACGGGTGATAATCATGCACTATCTTTATTTATCAAGTTTATTTACATACAAATAATTATTTTTGTTGACGCCAAATTTCCACTTGGCGATTCGATGATGCTATATACACGCTTTTAGGTTGACGCAACTTTGATAATACCCGAAATAGTACTTGATATACGAGGTCTGCAACTCCCCTCCAGAGATAGATACATTAGTGGTGAAAAATCCATATCTTCTTCTGGCTGCTGCGCGTAAGCATGCGCTTCTTGGTATTCTAAATGCTGTAATATTCAAAAAATGAGGTCCGCGATTCCTCTCAGAGATAGACACATTCGATGGCCTAAGCCTTTATCTTCTTCTGTTCGCGGTGCGTGATCCTGCGCTTCTGGATTTCTGAAACTATTAAGGATAGTACGACTTCAAATACGTTGCGTTCCATGGATGACGTAAAGTCTGCCCTTTCATGTTTTTCAGAACATATGAACCCTTTCCGGCTACGTCATGGATGATGTACGGTCCTCCCCAAGTTGGATCAAATTTTCCTGTTTTTTTCTCCTTCTGATACGCAGGGATGACCCTAAGTACGTACTGACCTACCACGAATTGCGGGATCTGGACTTTTGTTGTACTCTCTAGCCAATCTTTGCTGATAATTCTCCATTCGTTGCAATGCGACTTCTCTTTTTTCTTCCAGGTCGTCTAGCTTTTGCAACATCAGGTCTGAGTTAAGTCCTTTCTCCCATGCTTCACTTCTTGTGGTAGGGAGTACTGCCTTCGTGGGGATTACCGCCTCAGCTCCGAATGTGAGTACGGTGTTTCTCCCGTCGCTTCTCTTCTCGTAGTGCGGTATGCCCACAGGGTGTTGTGTAGCTGTTCACACTAGGCTCCTTTCTTAGGCCCCAAAGTTCTTTTCAAGTTTAATGCGATGGTTTTGTTTGTGATTTCAGCCTGTCCATTACTTTGAGGATAAATGGGAGTAGATTTTAGCTGCGCTATTTTGAAGAGTTCGAACAGTTCATCCACATGCGTTCCAGATAACTGCGCTCCATTGTCAGAGACTATTGCCGCGGGAATTCGAAGATGATGTTTTCGAAAATGAAAGTGAAGACATCAATGTTTTTGATATTAGCCAGAGCTTTCGCTTCCACCCATTTTGTGAAGTAATCCGTAGCCACTATTAGATATCTTCTTTTCTTGGTACCCATTACGAGAGGACCAACTATGTCTATCCCCCACTCGCGAATGGCCAAGGACTAAGCACGGAATTCAATGTGGTGGCGGGAGCTCGGATCCTTCGGGCATATCGTTGGCATTCTTCACACCTCTTAGACATGCTGGCTGCGTCATTATTCATGTATGGCCAATAGTATCCTTGCATCCTTGCTTTGTGCGCCAAGGATCGTCCCGCACTATGATTTCCTGCGTCTCCATAATGTATGGCGATCAACACTTGGTGGCCTTCCTTTCTGGACAAACATCTGAAAAGCGGTCCTGAGAACGACTTTTTGTACAAAATTCCTTCTCGCAACTCGTAATTTCCCGCTTTTGACTCGATCTTTCTTTTTTGTAAGTAATTTGACGGTCTTAACCCTTTTTCCAGCAGTCGGCGTATCGGGATTCTCCAGTCTTTTTCCTCATCGACCATCATTTCTCGGTCTTTTTATGCCTTCTCGACTAGGTCTTCCATGGTAGCTTTATCTTCCAAATCTTCCTCTGGGGATATTTGCCCTTGGTCCATGGCCATGACTCCCTTTAATTGGATCGAGGGTTCATATATTCTTCCTATCTTGATGGCGACGGTGGTCGGGTCTTTCATCATTGAAGATAGGAATGCTAAGGCATCTGCATGACGGTTATCCTTTCTACACAAATGTCGAAAGACAATCTTCTCGATCCTTGAGGCGAGACTCTGAGCCAATGCCATATATGCCATCATATTCTCATCTATAGTTTGGTATTCAAGCTCAATTTGTCGGATAACGAGCTGTGAATCACTTGTCAGTCGCACATCGCAGATATCCATTTCTATAATTAACTGTAACGCATGTACCACGGCCTCGTACTCGACTATGTTATTCGTGTGTTCTTCAAATTCCAGCCTGAATGAATGCACTATGCGGTCCCCCGAGGGCGAGGTGATGACAATGCCTATCCCTGCTCCCTCTTTATTCCTGGATCCGTCAACGAAGACTTCCCATCTTTTTGAGTTGGAAGGGACCAGAATACTGTTGGGATCCTCGTTGTCTTCTTCAAAGTCGGGTATTTCCTCCACTCCGTCGTCATTGTCCAAGGGTAAATCCGCCAGGAAGTCTGCGAGTACTTGAGATTTTCTTGTCGTACGGGATTCGTATATGATCTTGTGTTGCCCTAACTGCGCGTTCCATTTGGCTATTCTTCCCACCGCCTCCGTGTTACTGAGTACCGCTCCCAGCGGAGCTTTGGTGATCACACGAACGTAATGCACGTCAAAATAGGTTCTTAGCTTCTGACTAGCATGGACTAGAGCCAAGATGAGTTGTTCTAACTTGGTGTAGTTTTTCTCTGCTGAGGACAAGGTTTTACTGACGTAATAGACTGGTTGTTCTTCCTTCAGATTGGTTCGGACCAAGACAGCGCTCACCGCGTTACTCGTAGCCGCAATATACAAGGCCAATACTTCGTCTCGCTCGGGCTTTTGAAGGATTGGTATTGCCGCCAGGTATTCTTTTATCTTTTGAAATGCTTCCTCACACGAGTCCGTCCATGCGAATTTGCTTACTTTTTTCAATATATTGAAGAACGGTTTGCATTTGTCTGATGATCTCGCGATGAACCTTCCTAGCGCCGCGAGGCTCCCATTAAGCTTCTGGACTTCCTTTAGCTTGCGTGGTGAAGGCATATCCACGATTGCCTGAATTTTAGCCGGATCCACCTCGATTCCTCTTTTTGTAACCAAGTATTCCAAGAATTTGCCTGATGTAACCCCGAAAGTGCACTTTTCTGGATTTACTTTCATGTGACATTCCCTCATAGCCTGAAAAAATTCCCTCAGATCTTCCAGGTGACTGCCCGCCTTCTTGCTTTTGACTAGCATGTCATCTACGTACACTTCCAGACTGCGCCCAATCCATGACTCGAAAACCTTGTTTACCAATCTTTGATACGTTGCCCCCGCGTTTCTAAGTCCAAACGGCATCCTGGTGTAACAATACAACCCTCTCGGAGTAAAGAAAGCAGTGTGCTCTTGATCTTTAGGGGCCAGTGTAATTTGATTATAACCGGAGTATCCGTCCATGAATGATAACAATTCGTGCCCTGCGGTTGCGTCGACGAGCTGATCTATGCTTGGCAGTGGATAACTATCTTTCGGGCACGCCTTGTTGAGATTAGAGAAATCTATGCAGATACGTACGCCGCCATTCTTCTTTGGTACGACTACCATGTTCGAAATCCACGTCGGGTACTTGACTTCCCTTATGAATCCCGCTTCCAAAAGTTTCTTCAATTCTTGCTCCACCGCATGCTGGTAATCTGGTGATATCTTCCGCAATCTTTGTCTAAATGGCTGCATTCCTGGTTCTATTTTAGTTCATGCTCCACAACTTTTGGATTTATGCCGGGCATATCTCCCATTTTCCATGCAAAAATATCAGCGTACTCAATTAGCAGTTTGTGGAGCGCGTCCTCATGTTCTTTCCCCAGCAGTGTCCCAATTTTTATCATCCTCGGAGAATCAAATGTGTTTATGTTCACTTCCTTGGTAGGTTCCACCGCGGAGAAGAGCGGTTCTGTAGCTCCAATGAGTGGAGCATTCTTTAATTGCTATTTAGCATGCGCTTTTCCTTTTACTGCTTTCATTGCTTCTGACTCGTCAGGAGTCATGCCGGGACAAGAGGTGCTCGAGCTTTTGTTGGGTTTTTGCGTGGTAGCAAGGATTTCATTCGCTATATCCGTAAGATGCTGCTCAATTGCTAAGTTCTTGTTTTTCTCTGCTTCTCTCCACGGACTCGACATTTCGTACGCTGGATCTGTATGCACGTGCATTAAACTCTTTCCCTTAGACTCCTCGAGATATTCATTAATGACCATGTTCTTATTTTCTTCCTTGCGGGCTTTTCTGGTATTCTGCTCCGCACGCTCCGCGTTCATTCTGATTTCGGTCGCGTGACACTCCCTTGCTATGTCCTGATCACCTTTGATTTGCATTTCTCCCTGATCCGTAGGAAAGCTTAGGTATTGATGGTATGACGAGGCGACTCCTTTCAATTGATGAACCCACAATCATCCTATTATGGCATTATACGGCGAAGGCGCATCCACGATGCTAAAACTTGTATTAACCGTTAAGGGACCCACTTTTACCTCCAGTACAATTTCTCCTTTGGGTTTTGAAATGGATCCGTTGAAACCGTAAACGGTGTATCGTGATGGGGACAGCTGCTCATCTCTGAGATTCATCTTAAGAAACGCACTGTAAAACATTACGTTTAAAGAACTCCCGCTATCAATCAAAATTTTCTTCACGTTCCATCCGGCGACGGGTAGAGTCAAAACAAGCGGGTCATTGTGCACCTCCATATCTTGATCTACATCTGCTGCTGAGAAACTTAAGGGCGTGGCCATCCATCCTTCCCATTGTTCCGTAGCTTATCCGTTCATGCTGAAAATTTCGTGGCTTTCCATTCGCTTCCTGAGTCGCTGGCTTATGCCCCCCACGAGTGTTGACGCACGACATTCTGAGTGGGTGATCATGGTAACTACTTGGTCATTTGGTGGGATTGTGACTGTCTTGCTACGCTGGTTGCGCTGTTGCTGATACACATACTGCCATAAGTCTCCTGTGTCCACCAACGCCTGGATATAATCCTTTAGCGTTTTGCAATCTTCAGTTCGATGCCCTTTGAACTCATGGTATTCACAGAAATCTTTATGGTTCTCATTTCGGGGAGCTTGTTGTCCTCTTGACCATGGCCACTTCATATCCGTACGGGATTTCAAGGTTCGCAATATCTGTGACACGCTTGTGTTCAACTTTGTGTAGACCGAATCATTGAAATCGTAGCTCTTTTTACCGTTCCCGGCTTTAAACGCTTGTTGTCGTACTGCCTTGCTCCCTCATACGTTCTCTTCTCGGAAGGCACGGGCTCCACTGAATCGGTGCGGTGTGAACTTCCGTGTCCTTGTGAAGATCTGTGGTTACTCTTCTGCCGATCCGATGGTCGATGTGATTGACTCCGGGGATTGTCTCTTTGAATCTCTTGCAACCGCACATGCTTTTCAAGGATAATACGCAATGCTCCCTCAGTCTGCGGATCCGATCCGTGTATTTCTACGAAAAGCGCGCAATGCCTGTCCAGTCCCCAAGTGAAACCGCTGATTTTCGCCTCATCGCTCACGTTTCCTATTTCTTGGCAGATCTTCGTCCATCTTCTCTCATAATCTCTGTAATTTTCCCCTGGTTGGGAAATCAGTGCTTGAAGCTTATCGGTCCCCGTCTTCAAAGCTTTATTATACATGTATTGTCCCACAAAATTGGTGGCCAGCTCGGCATACGATCTGATGGAGTTTGGAGTTAAGTTGTCGTACCATTGAAGTGCGACTCCCTTCAGACTGGACGGGAAATACCTGCACATTACCACATTATTCCTTACCCATGGTGCCATAACCCGTGCATAATATCTTAGATGCGCTGCGGGATCTTTGGTTCCGTCATAGCATTGAAAAGTCGGAAGCGAACATTTCCTTGAAATCCTAGTTAGCGTTAGCCTGGGAACAAGGGGTGTGTCTGTGCATCATGCATCGCCACTTCCAATCTATTGCCTCCTTGGTGCGCTCTGATTGCTCTTAGTTCAGCTCTCATTTCTTCCAGTTCATCTTGATACTGTCGTCCGTGATTGTTGGGTACAGCGCCATGGTTAGCTGGTCTGTCTACCGCGTGCACTTCATTACCAAAATCATCCTTGTATTCATCCTCGTCATAATCTCCTGCCATGTCATCCTCTGCAGATTGATTTCCTACTTCATAGTCGTAATCCATATTTCCTGGGTAATTGTTATCGTACGGTATGATTGGTGGCCGGACTCTTTGCTGAGGATGCGTGATCATTCTTCTTTCTTGATTGTCTTGATGTCGGATATTTTGCGAGCCTTCCTCTCGTGCTGGATTTCTTGGAAGTTGATATCGTAAGGGCTGCACTTGCGGTGTTCGCGCCAAAATCACTGCTCTTCCCTTTAGTTCTTCATTTTCTCGTGCTAGAATGGCCATAACGTCTGCTAGCAGTTTCCGCTCCGTTTGGGTTGCTTTCAGTTCTGCCGCCAGTAGTATGGATTCGTTTGATTGAGGGGACGGCTCCGTGCGCGGGATAATTTCGTGCTGATGGTAAGACTCTGCTTCTAATTCTTCTTCGACAGAATCGTCCTCACTGGCTTCAATGTTAATGTGCCTTTTTCCGCACTCCACTCTCTCAGGCTGCATAGCGGGATTCTGTACTGGTGACAAAACTCCACTTCTGGGAAGTTGGTATGGTAACTGCATGCGTGAAGATCCTCCCAGTTCGCCTGGTGCCAATCCGTACTTATGGAGATGTCCGGCCTGCTTCTGTGCGTGTTCTTTTGCATCTTGGCAGCTCTCGGTTGTGTGTCCTTTAATTCTGTGGTAGTGGCAATAATCCTCCTGAATTACTCCTCCCACCTTGCTTTTGTTTTTCTCTGCCATCACCCTAGACACTTCCATCCTTTGGGCTTCTGCATCTTGGATTGCTCGTGAGTTTCTTGCCTCTGTGGCAGCTTTTAACGCAGCCTTCTGTGCTTCTACAACTGCATTCCTGTCCACGACCTCTTTTTGTGCATCAGCTGCTTGTGCCTTTTGATGCTGCTCAAGTACCTTCCGCTTTGCTATCTCCACCATCTCCGCGGTAGCTTCTGCTGCGGCCTTTGATGCTTCTTTGGATGCAACAATTGTTCTTAAGTCTGCTCCTGTCATTGTACTCGCCTTTGTAACTGCGATTGTTCGGTTAGCTTCTTGTTCCATGGCGATTTTCTGTGCACTCCGCGTTCTTACTGTGGGTGTCGGATTCTTTGACTTCGGGGGGTCCTTGGGCAATTCCATGTCCTGAAATGGTACAGGAAAGAGAAAAACCCAGTAGATTTTTACGAAAATTACGTTAGTTAAGTTATTACTATATTCCCGTCTTTCTTCTGGATCTGCTTCTTCAATCCTTTCCCGCCATGATATGCCATCAGTTTCAACGCAAAGGCTCAGGACGTGATGAAAGCATGAACACAACATTATAAGTAATAACAATTTATGCATTCCAAATGCTATCACTCGTTCTCTTAGTGAGAAAAATCACACTGTTAATTTTGATTTGAGAACACAAGGTCAATAAGAAAAGACTAATACTTTTACCGAGACAATATGTCCCTGTTTCTAGCGCCAAACTGTGAGCGCATAAATCTATTTGTTTAGATCAAGTGCTCACAATCAATATCGCAGCATACATGTGAGTGCGATACAATAATGATATTGTAAGATATAACTTTGAAGAAGACCATTACTGATTATCTCACTTCGGTAGATACCAGCACTAGTCAACATATTTCAGATTAGCCTAAGTTTATAACATTTATAGAACAATATGAAAATATATAATTGATCCCGCACGGGATGCATGGATGCGGGATCAGCATACTTAATAAACGATATTGAGATGAAGTATAAAA